>JARHVA010009147.1:57500-185000 GCA_037957365.1 Torreya grandis | reverse complement strand
AGGTTTCCAACTCAAGCAAAGTCTGACTCTAGACATTTATTGTAATCTACAATAACCTTGAAACCTAAATGATCTTATGATGCAACATGGCACAATAGAATCATGACCTACAAAAAAGTGACTTGGAATGAATGATAAATGAACTAATGAACTTGAGAGGATTTTAGAGCATGAAATATAAAGTTCAGTTGCTGAACCTCACCTTAAGGGGTCTCTTTTTCTCTCAAAATGTCACCTACAGTTTGACTATAGACTGACAATACATGGAGAAAAGGTAGTTTAGATTTTAGAAAGACCTAAGGCATGATATGGATATTTCTGACTATGAAATGAGTTCAAATAATTAAAGGATAAACTAGGCATGATATATAATGTTCTAACATGGAATATACCTATAGAAGTTCCCTTTTCATGAATGGGTAACACAATCAACATAATATGTAGACTAACCTAGGTAAATGGAAGGGACATGAATTGAGAGGGTGGCATAGATATATGATGGTAAACATGTTATAAACCACCTCAAATGTGTTAAAATAAACTTTACATTATTATTATAGTAAATAAATAGAGTGGTTGAACTAAAACCTCAACCTATAGGCAAGCCCAATTCTGTATTCCTTCATACAATCATAAATGCTAAAAGTCTACCTAGAATTTTGGGATGTTGCTAATAATAGGAGAGTGATATAATATTTTAATTTGGTAAAAATAGGTATTTATGACCTAATTTATCATCCCATATTATTATTTTGACCAAGGAAATAGGGGAGATGCCCTCTATTCTATCTTAGATAGAGGGCACTCATAGTCAAGATAAGACTACATGAAAACTATGAGAATGGTAAGGGGACGAGATTTAAATTCTTAGATCAATTTATGAGGATGTGGAATGTTTATTTGAGAATGATAAAATGTGTAGAAGACATGCAAGTAACATTAATACTCATAAGTGGTCATAGGTCATGAAGCATAATTAGGCCTATGAGGCATAAAGCCTTACAGGGGTCTAGATTAAATTTTAAGGCCATATTAACACTAAAAAATAGTTTAATACCTTAATGAGAGAGTTTATGAGGATTTATAACCATTAGGTTTTAGATGAAATCAAAGAGGACTCATTTTTTGTCTAAAAACATCTTAGAGGTACATAGAATGCAAGAATCAGTTCTAGAGACCATTTTCAAGCACTCATATCTATACGGATTGATTGAATGGTGACCCAAAGATTTGGGGATATTTGAGGAGGGTCCTGAGATCAAACTCAATGGGGTTTTTTGGGAGTTTGGATGTCTAGTTTTATGAACCATCCCTAAGAAATGAAACCCTCTAAAACCCTCCTAAAACCCTAGTTTTAACTCAATGGATAAGATATTCAAGGAGATGCAATAAAAGGAGTTATATTGTAAAATGATTTTAATGTGTTTAATACTCTCTCAAGATATTGGATACCCAATTGGTTTATACCATACTTATACAGACAAGCTAAAAATAGGGTTTCTTTTAGGTTTTTGTGTGTTTTGTATGTTTAGAAGAGAACTAAGGAATGATAATAATTTGTGTAGGTAAATTAGGAATTTTTATAACTCATTATGTCAATTTATCAAAATAGATAGTCATAGAAACACCTCTACTGACTCATTCATTATAGGCAATCCTAGATAGGAAATGAGTGATAAGTGAGTGCAAAGTGAGAATATTAGAAGTCCAATTTGGAAGATTTTTAACATCTAAATAATGGATTGGAAGGAAAAGAGAATCTATACATGTGTCTTAACACCTCTTCCATGGATTGGTTTGAGAAAATAAAGTCCATTTGGATGACAAATGTGAATAATAAGGCTTAGAAGACCAATGAATGACTACAGATCATGAGTAAAAGTGTTCAAAAGAATGTTAGTCATTATAGAATCATATGATAAATATCATAACATATTTATAACCTCATTAAGACTTAATATGTCTCCTCTCTCCCTATTAATAATTTTATAAATCAAAATATGTTTCATGATGAAGGTAGTTTCAAGAAGGTAGTTTAAGACCTCTATGCTAGTTTGAGGAGTTTTTATGATTCAGATGGACACTTGTCTAAGAGGACCTTACAAAACTCTATTATCCACTTCATTATTATATAGTTTAAACAATTATCATCACTTGACACTTTTTATTGTGACCCTTAATCTCCATGTCTCTCTCTTCTCACACACTTTATAAATGCAATCTATTTTGGCTTTTGTAAAGAATCCACACCTAGTAGGGTAAAAACCTACAGGTTGATACTATATTTTTCCTTTGAAATAAAATTTTAATCTATTTTTGAGTTTATGAATTTATTTTATAAGTGTTTAAATTGATGCATAGTGAAGTGTTTTGTGTTAAGTACATATCCTTGCCTTTTCTTTATCCTCTCATGTTTGGTGCAAGTAGCTCTCACTCTAACAGGTCATATGAAGTATAGCTAGTGTGTTTGAATATACTAAAGTATGCAAGTAGACTTTGTGTCTAAAATATAACTTAAGGTTCACTCACCTTGAGTATTCTAATACATATCGCCTCCATGTTTTAAATACTAATGTTAAATCAATTCAAGATTTTGAGACTAGTGTTGTAGGTCATGTTTCATAGAGAAATGGTATGGTAGTCTAGTGGAGATATTTATGGTGTATTAAATCAGTAGATTAGGTTAATTTAATTTTAATTCTACTCCATTTTAATCTAATAAAACAATTAGTGTAGGTGATAAGAAAATAAAGAGAAATCTAGGGAGATATCCCTTCAACCTAGAGGTCTACCTCTATCATAGGCAACCCACAGGCCTAGAGGTATTCCAATGTTTCCAAAATCTTAGAGTAGACTTGAACAACCAACTTTAGGGTGAAATATTTGGTGGAAATTGTTTTGGCATAAAAGGTGGGACACTTATCTCAAAGACATCTTGTCAAGGTGAATATTAGTCTTGACAACATCACAACTGCATATGGTGTGCTACTTAGCATTTGACAACTTTATTCAAGGGAATATATAGTTGTAGAGAATTTTTTAATCAATTATTATGTTCATACTTCATGGTCCTTAATAAGTGAACTTCTAGTAGAGATTTAAATCCTATAAATCCACTCCTTTAACTTGAACTTCCTCTTAAATTTCAACATCCTCAGCCTATGTAGACCTTTGAATAACAAGAGGACTTTTCAATCCTATATGATCAACATAGTGAAGAGGAACTTGAGGATAACATGGTAACGCATCATGCCTTCCTAGATTTTAACATTAAAAATCTAATTCATCTCAATGCATACGATGACATACCCCCTAATGCTACTAAGAGTGTTCCCACATTCAATGGTGAAGGTCATGTAACCCCTAGTGAACATATTAGGCACATATCAAACTTCTATAGTTTTCACAATGTCACTGAGGTCAACATTTCCATTATACTCCTTACCGTGTCCCTTAGAGGGAAAAGACTTGATTGGTATAGGAATTTCTCAGAGGTTGTATCACAACTTGGGATTATTTTGGAGAGTTGTTGACATCAAGGTTTAAAGATAAAAGTGATCACACATCACTCATTCACTAGCTCAATGTAATTCAAAGGGGCCTAAGGAGACTATAAATGACTTTAGTGAGATATTTTTAAAAACTTGGCATAGGCTACCTCCTCCCATGAGTCCACCTACAATATTTGTGTTTTCTACATATCTAAGGGATATTGGTACTAACATATCCATCATGTTGCAGTCCATGCATGGTTACACCTTACCTGAAGCATGACCTTTCCATTAGAGCTAAGAATGGCCTAATAAAAGATAGAAAGTTACCTCCAAAAATTTTATATGCCTCTATTATCAAACATGTATATTTATACTCCAAATGTTATCCCAATTCCAAATACAAACACCAAGTCTAGTGCTTCTCCTAAAAAGGTAGAAGATACAATTGATTGGTAGGAAAGGTTTAAAGAATTAGAGGCTCAAGTTAGGAAAATCAATTTACAATATGGATTGAATAAAAACCACTACCCCTATCCTTAAAAATGAAATAGGTTCCCACCTCAGCAATATGGTCAAGGTAGAGGTCAAGAATAACCTAACTTCAATAGGCTTACCAATGCATATAATCCAACTTCCACCTCCGCCACAAGAGCCATGGTCCCAATTCATATTAACTTGGTGAATGGAGAAGAATGGAAATAAATAAAGTTCATGGATGAAAATGAAGGTGAAGATTAGGCTTTACTTTCTCAAGGAAGAGTTATTCCTCAATTACCACTAGAAGATGAGAACCTCATGCAAGCAAATGAAGGATGGTGGCCTCAAGGGGTGAGTTTGAATAAATTTATAGTGGAAGACACCTTTATCCTCAATGAAAATACTTATATTGCATAAAATATAAGAGAAAAGAGGAAGGCTCTAGTATATTATAGTGGTGTTGCTACAAGTTAAATCAAACCTCCTACAAGGCATCAAGGTGTGACTGCAAGTGTGATAGTCCCTAAAATTTCTACACCTTATTCAAATCAGAATATTGAAAGGGATAATAAAGGTGATACAATGTATAAAGATCCAAATAATTCCTTGCATCAAGGACACATGAAAAGGTGAGTACTCCTTATTTGAATATTATGGATTCTTGTAAGAGCAGTAAGACATTTATGTCTCTTTGGGAAATGCTTCACTTGCTTAGTCAAAAAGAGCTCCTTCAATAGTATCTTATCAAATTCACCTTAGCCCTCAACCATCAAGTCATGGTAGTGTTTCCCTCACCAAGGTTCCCACTCACATTTTGGAACCCTCTTCTATATTTTAAAAGCCTCCAACCTTCTACCTCACTCTCATTGTTGGAGAAAAACTTGTTCATAATTGCATAGTGGATAGTAGGGCTAGTACTTTAGTGATGCCAAAGGTTATAGCTGATAAGTTAGGCTTGAAATATGAACCATATAGTAAGGGAGTGACTAAACCTGATGTGACACCAACTAAGTCAATGGGGATTGTTAAAGGGTTGAAATTTTTCCTTCATTATTGTCTAAGCTTCCCTATTCTTCAAGATATATAAGAGTGGTTGACTTGATTCCTCACTTTGATATATTCCTTTCAAGGGATTTCAAAACCAATATAGGAGGATACATCTCAACTGATTGTTACTTATTGGTCTTCAAGATGAGGTATGGATCAATGTTATAACTAAACCACTAGATAAGTTTCATATTAAGCCCTATGCAAAAGAAAGCTCTAATCTCAATTTCACAATCAATGATCACAAAGATTATGTTTTAGATGATGGAACATATTCTAAGATTGAGGGCATATACAAACTTTTCCTAGATGAGTATGGTATAGACACTTATGGACATAATCTATACACTTACTTTGAGAATATTGATCTTGGCACATATATCATCCATGGGGGACGATATGAACATTTTGAGGTATGCATTGATAGTTATTTTTCAAAAGATATTGAAGGTAATTACCTTATCCATTTACATGATGATGATGTTATTCAAATTATGATAGAGTAGGATAGTGATAAGGACAATTCCTTTCTACTTCACATGATGGAGGAGTCCTTGAAGGTGTAAATCATAAAGAGGAAGATGACCTATGACAAAGGTTCTATACCATAAGTCAAGAGTTTAAACAATTGAGTAATCCTACCTCTCCTCTTAGTAAGTTTGAACCTAATGACAAGGTTATTGATGAGTCTAACAGACATAAATGATAATGTCTTGTTAAGCATTAGAGTCTATGCCAATTTAATACCAAAGATGTTGAAGTCATGTGGAAGCCTAATGAATCCAAAGCAAAAGATTTTATGTTCTAGGAGAATTTAAAACCTCAACTTGAGTTTGAATCACTTTTAGTCCTGGTGAAGTAGAAGATAGACTTGATGCTCCTATACATCAAGTTCATCATGATAGTGAAGGGCGTGAGGTTATGAATTTTTTTATCACTCCCAAGTTTCATTTTGGGAAGTACCAATTGAACATTATAGAAGCCAAACAAGTTATAAACTCAAATCAATCTCTTAGAAGGTAGTATGGATTGTCCTTGAAATATCCAAGTAGCACTCTTCCATATAGAAGAACAGATGAAGATGGTAAGTAATTATTTACTTACACAAGAAATTATTTTTTTGATAAGCGTGTTTCACATGATGAATTACTTTCATGGGGTAACAAGGCTGCAAGAGGTACTATCTTTGAGCCTTGTTGAAGCATGGTGATTATCTTTCACCTTAAATGTTTGAGGTCTTGTACCTATTAAGATAGGTGTGATTTTATTATGTTGTGTGGATTTTCCCTAAGTTTTCTGGAGAACACATGTGTGTTTATCTTAGTGTGTTATCTTGTGTGTCTATTTATTATGGTTTAGTGTTCTTTCATAGGTAATTAAGTGTCTATATAGTGCATAGGTGAATCCATATCCTAATGAATAGGAGTAGGCTACTGGTCTTTAGCATAGTTGGCTTGCCAACCTTAGGAAATTGCCAAAATGTTGACTAATTTGACCACAAGTCAAATTAGGTCAACCCCTTATATAGTAAAACTTGATATGGGGGTCCCCTAGGGTGTAAAATGTGTTTTCATCTTTGCCACCTTTGTCTTAGTTTATCCTAAGTCATTTTGAGTCATTTATTGAGTTTGTATGGTTTTAATAGAGGGACAAGTCTTCCAAAAGAAAATTCAATGTCCCTTATGTTATAATATGCTAAAGGAACTATTATAGAACTTGAAACATGTAGGATTAACATCAAAATAAGATCAATAGTAAAAGTAGCAATTTTTAGTTGTTGTATGGTATATAGAGTAGCTATGTCACATGGGAGAACTTAAATAGTTTCATTTCAACTTTCCCAAACTCAATTCCATTCTTGGGTAGATTTGACATGTTCAAAAATAGCAAAAATTTGTTTTATCTTTCCATTGCTTTCCTAGATAAGCAAAAATGGTTAACTATTCTTTCTATGGTATAGACAAGAGGAGGTAAGTTGGATCAAGTGACTTTGGTAAATGATAATACTATTTTTCTACTTCCAATTCATCATCATATTTATAATATTGGTTTTTTGTGATGTATGAACAATTGCTAAGAAGGTCTCCTCTTTTCTACCTTCACATCCCAATGACCTTCAAGTTTTCTCTCTATTTGCATAGTTATGTGAAAACCAAGTGTTGACCATGTTATAGAAGTGAATGACCACCTTTATAACATTGTTATTTTTTTATTTTGCATATGTGGTGTGAAGGAGTTGACATGATCACTCTTAGTTTGCTAATTGAGGACAACATTGAAGTTGTAGACCAATGTTTCACCTATTGCAAAGTCATTATCATGTAAGTGTCTTTAGGACAAAGGGGGATATGATGTTTTCCACTTATCACATATCATGGTGATTAGTTATTATTTTAAGGTCTATTATCAAGACTAGCATTGATTAGAGTGAAACACAATTAGGAAACATGTACACAATCAACCTTCCTATAACCTTCACCTACATTCAAGTGAGAGAAACCCTGATTAGTCATGATTAGTGGTAATAAAATGAGATTTAAAGGTGAAAATAAGATATCCAAAGTGGAATAAATGATTATAATTTATCCAAAATGGTTTAATACTAGTTATGACAATAGTTCTTCAATATACATAATCTTGTATTTGATGTTCACCTATAAGCATCTCCCAAAAATGTCTAAGGGTGTTGAAGTGAAGAGTGTTGGAACTTGTTTAAAGCCTTACTAAGGTCTAAGAGCATTGAAAAAATAATTATGGTAGCGGTAAATCCATCAATCCATAAGGTAGACTTGAGAACCATATATACAAGTTGGAAATTTGTATTTGGAGACATATTACCTTAATTTCTCGAAATCATGGTTTTGTTTATATTCAATGCCATCTTATGGTAGAGTAACTTGAGGTTGGGAATTCTATGTTGTTTTCATCATGTATCCCAAGCACAGAGGTAATGCCTTGACAAAAAATTGATTGTTTGGTTCTAAAAATGACTGTGTAAATAGGTTTCCAACTCAAGCAAAGTATGACTGTAGACTTTCAGTGTAATCTACAGTAATCTTGAAAGCTAAATGATCTTATGATCCAACATGACAAAATGGAAGAATTACCTACAAAAAACATGACTTGGTTTGAATGATAAATGACATAATGACCTTGAGAGGATATTATAACATGAAACACAAATTTAAATTGTTGAACATCACCTACATGGGTCTCTTTTTCTCTCAAAAGGTCACCTATAGTTTGACTATAGACTGCTAGTACATGGAGAAAAGGTAGTTTGGTTGTTGGCAATCCTTAAGGCATGATATAGATATATCCAAATATGAAATGAGATAAAATACTTCAAGGATAACCTATTAATGATATATAATGTTACATTATGGAAAGATACCTATAAGAATCCTCTTTTCTTTAATAGGTAACATAGTCAGCATAGTACATATACTAACCTAGGCAAATGGAAGGGACATGAATTGAGAGGGTGGCAAATATATATGATGGTGAAATTTTTTGGAAACACATCCAAATTTTTGACATAAAATTCACATGATGCTCAGAGTAAAGAAGTAGAGAAGTTGAACTAAAACTTCAACCTATAGGCAAGCCTAATTCAACTTTCTTATATAAAGTCATCAATGCTAAAATTCTGCCTAATATTTTATGATATTTGTGATCATAGGAAAGTGAAATAATATTTTAATTTGGTAAATAATGTATTTATGATCTATTTTAGTCTCCCATAGTCTTAGTTTTTCCAAGGAAATAGGGGATATGCCCTCTTTTCTATCTCAGATAGAGGTCACTCCTAATCAAAACAAGATTAGAAGGAAAGTATGAGAATGGTAAGGGGATGAGATTTAAATTATTAGATAAATTAAAGAGGATGTGGAATGTGGATTTGATCATGATAAATTTTTTATAAGACTTTATAGGCAACATTAATACTCATAAGTAGTCATAGGTCATGAAGCACAATTAGGCCTATTAAGAACTAAACTCGGCCTAAAGACCTACACGAGTATTGATTAAATTATAAGGCCATATGAACCCTTAAAATAGTTTAATGTGTTAAGGAGATAATTTATGAGGAGTAATAACCATTGGTTTATAGAGGTAATCACAAAGGATCCATTTTTGGTTTACAAACATCTTAGAGGTATACATAACACAAGAACAAGCTTGAGAGACCATCTTCAAGCACTCATATCTATAAGGATTGATTTCATGGTGACCTAAAGAGTTGGGGATATTTTTAGAGGGTCCTTAGATCAAAATCAATGGGATTTTTTTTGAGTTTGGACATCTGGGTTTTATGAACCATTAGCAAAAATCAAAACCCTCTAAAGCCCTCATAAAACCTTGGTTTTGACTGGATGGAGAAAATATGCAAGACTAAAGCCCTTGTAAAACCTTGGTTTTGACCTGATGGAGAAAATATGCAAGGATATGCACTCAAAGGAGGTAGTTTTTCATAGATATTGATTATAAATTTTTAAATAATTTCTCAAGATCTTATAAACCTAATTTATCAGTTCCCTACTTATATAGACAAGCTAAAAATAGGGTTTCATGTAGGTTTGTGTATGTTTTGTTAGTGTAGAAGATAAATTAGGAATGAAAATCATTTGGGGAGGTCAAATGGGATTTTTTATAAATAAATATTTGCATTTATCACAAAATATAGGAATGGAAAAAACTATGATGACTCATTCATCATAGGTAGTCCTAGGTAGGCAATGAAAATGAGAAGTGACTGCATAGTGAGAAGATGAGAAGTTCAATTTGGGAGATTTTTAAGGTTTTCCTAATGGAGTGGAAAGAAAAGAGAATCTATAAAAGTTTCCCAACACATATTAAATAGTTTGGGTTGAGAAAATGAAGGTCCTTTAGATTATAAATGTAAAGAATGAGGCCTAAAAGACCAATAAATGACTACAAATGGTGAGTACAAGTGTCTAAAAGAAGGATAATAGTTAGGGAAGCATATGTTGACTATTTTAGAATGTTTCCAGCCTCCATAGGGTAGTGTATATGTGTAAATTATCCCTAGTCCTATTTTGAGTGCTCAAAAGATGCTTCATGATGAAGGCAATTTCAAGAAGGTAGTTGAAGACCTCTATGCCAGTTTTAGGAGGTTTTATGCTTCAGATGGACACATGTCAAAGAGGACCTTCCAAATATCTATTTTAAACTTCATTATTATATAGTTTAGTTTATATTCATCACTTGACACTTGTTCTTGTGACCCTTGAGCTTCATTTCTTCTCTCTCTTCTCACATATTCTATAAATGCAATATATAAAGAATCCACACCTAGTATGGTGAAGTCTTGCTAGTTTGATACTTTATTTTGACATTAAAATAAAGTTTCAATATGGTTTTGGGTTCATTAATTAATTTTCCAAGTGTGTAACGTGATGCATAGTGAATCATCTAGTGATAAGTACATATCCTTGCCTTATATATATCCTTTCATGTTTGGGGTAAGTAGTTCTCACTCTAACATGTCACATGAAGTGTAGCAAGTGTGTTTGACTATCTGCAAGTGTAAAAGTAGACTTGATGTTTTTAATATGACCTTTGGTTCACTCACCTTTAATATTACAATGCATATCACCTCCATGTTTAAAATACTAATGCTAGAGCAATTCTAGATTTTGAGACTAGTGTTATATGTCATGTTTCATAATGCAATGGTATGGTACTCTAGTGGATATATTTCTAGCATATCACCTTAATAGAGTAGGTTACTTTCATGTCACTTATAATGCCTTTTCATCTAATCAAACAATTAGTGTAGATGATAAGCAAGCAAATATCAGTATAGATAACCCTTAAACTTAGAGGTCTACCTCTATCATAGGCAACCCATGGGCCTATAAGTATTACAATGTTACCCAAATATTATAGTAGACTTGAAAACCAAGTCTAGGGTGAAATATTGCATGACAATAGTATGTATTATGATTATTTTTCCATTTATCATGATTTATACCTACTAATAAGAAGTAATCTATATGAATATATTACTTATATTTATATTAACCAAATCTCACATGGTTGGTACTAACTAAGTAGTGAGACATAATTCACTAGATTACATAGCACCACCAATGTCATATGAAGGTAATCCAATCAAGTGATGTGTATGAATTTGAATGATCTTAGAGATCAATAACTATTTGAAAACTTTGGCCAAGGTAATGTTTAGTTAGACATTGTCATTTCATATGTATGATTTACATGTTTCTATGATATCATATTAGAATGTATTTTTTTATGGTACACATCATGTATTAGAAATATTACAGCACATGGGTACTAGCTTGTCTTTTTGGATTTTTTCACCATCACTATAGACCCATCCATAAAGTGAGGGCCATTTCTTGATTTGGGGATTACACAGGGGATCGTTGGTCCATGGTTGGTGTGGAAAATCACTCAGATGATGCTCTCTTTCCCTATACCAGTACTTATTTGTAGACCAAAATTAAGATTATCAGATATACTAGATTTCATTAAACTCATGCTATGTGGAGCCTTTTATCTAATATTGTATTTATTATTAAGACATAATGATAATTGAAAATGTAATTAATTACTCATTATACATTGATAATAGTTGTTATATTATCGTACTATTTGTGGTTAGATTTTATGTAATTACTTTCTATATGTAGTTATGTTTTGTATCATGTGATGCTACTGATTAGTAACTAATATGTTTTACATGTTTAATTTATGATTAACATACTTAGTATGTATACTATGATCACTAATTAGATTATTTTTTTGTAATCTAATGAAAGAATATATGGAATATAATTTTATAAAAATTATGTTATTATTGTAAATACCAGTGACATAATTATCCACCTAAGAAAGGTGAATTACATATGTGTCATAAATACCTACACCAACATTTGTTTCTTATACTCAAATGCCACCACCATTTTCTCAAATTTTCTTGGTCCTCCAAGTATCCATTGAGGTTAGCACCTAATCATTATAAACCTATGACCCTGATAATTCTTTGGGCAATGATCCTCACTCTACTCCTCATGAAGTAAAATTAATCTTCATGAATGTATGAGATAAGAAACCTCACAACCTCCACTAGCTTTCCAAAATAAGGTAAATTAAGAATCCAAAACACAATGGCATCATTGAGATAATTAAAAATATCAAAATAATAAATGAGCTCATTTTTGGTGTTCTAATTATCAATCCTATAGTCATGCTACAACTTTACTTCTTTCTTAGGTTGGTGGTGAACGTAATCAAATACTTGATAGGTTGACATATTGGATTCATATTCTTCATTAATAACATCAATTCAGGGTATTTCATTTCTTTGATTAATGTAGTGGGTGGAGGAGGCATTTTTTTTCTTTGCTTCATATTCAATTTTGGATTCCTTAATGTGTGTTCCCTCTATTTATTATGACAATATTTCCTCTCGCATACCAGATTCATTAGGCACTTCCTCTCTTATAAAAATTGGTTATGCTTCTGCACCCTTAGACTCTTGTTCTTCATAAATCACAAGTAAGGAATCACTTCATTAGGCCTTCTTATTTAGACACATCACCATTCAAGGATATAAAAGGTTGAGACATAACCATCGAATCCTCCTAAAACAATACATGGTTACTACTTCCAATTTCCTCAACTCTCTTGCTTAGCATCATCTAATGGTAAACATCAACATCTAAAACTTGTAACTCTTTCAATTGCATTCCTTTAATCACGAGGTCACCAATATATCTAATAAAAATGACCACCTTACTTCATAATTGTGAATTGGTCACTAAAATTACTTAAACACTTCTTATAATATCTTTAAAATGCTTCTCTTGGATTTGTAAATTCATGAATTTGCAATAGTAAAGTGTTAAAATGAAGACTAGTTAGCCTTTTATAAATTTGAGTGCTAGTACATATTTACTTCTCCATACTATCATCCATCATTTACCTTATTAATTCCTTTAAAGCTATTACTAAAATGCCAATTTGGCACACTTTCCATTATGCATTAATTTTATCACATTTAATGCATCTATCCCATGTTGTGCTTTTTGTGAAGAACATGACAACTGTAAAAGAATTCAAAAATTTATATTTTGAAGATGGGAACCTAATTTTTCCATCTTGATTTCTTCATAGTAGTTATATGCCACATATTAATTATCTTATTGTCCTTATGTGATTTCACTTACATGACCCTTTTCCGCATGCATTTCCTTCCACCATTTCCTTTCATTTTATATCTTTCACTTTATTCAAACTTACCTCACACTAAACATGTTTGTGGTCCTCCATGATGTGACAAAGAAAATAAAATAAAACCAAGTTCTGATCTAAACCTATGAAAAAGTCATGTAACCAATACCATGCTTTATTAAAAAACAAGAAAAAATACTAAACTAATCTACTAGCATATGCCTTATTAAAAAATGAGAAATATCACTTAGAATGGTAGGGTTGAAGCTGATTACCATTGAAATGTAGTAAAAGGAACTAGCCACCTAACCTTCTTAACTTACATGTGCCTATGGGATGAATGGACCATCCAAACAAATGCAAAGCTTTCTTGAATGGTGAATGAACTTGGATTCATAGACAAACACATGCCTACCAGGGTAAAAGGTTTTATTCTCAAGATGTCTATCATGCCAGGATTTCTATTTCTTTTTCTTCACTCTTTGACTCCAATTCATGAGAAAAAGGTTTCATCTAGCTCTAGTAAATCATCCAAGTGGACTTTAAAATATTTTTCATCATCCAACTAACCGATGTGTGCAATATGTAAAGATTGACACTGATTCAACGAAATGAGTGAAGAGTTAGTGGTGGTAATGATATATCATGCTCTAGTACAACTTTCCATAGAAGTAATCATCCCAAAAAAATAAAAAACCCTTTGATTAAGGGTTCATGAGAAAGTATCAAATTAAGGGGCATAGTATCCCTCTATTTGATTTACCCATGTGTAGGCATATATCACATTCATGTGCAAAAGCTTTGGAATCCCTAAATAAATCAGGGCATCATAGCCCTACTAGTATAACCTTCTGTACTATAACATCATTGACATAATGTCATCTAGTGACACCTTCATAAAATTCTTGAAGAACTTCAGCATGCTCGAGTTGCATCACATAATTCCATAGTATTTCATGCCATCCAATTTTATAAAGGTCATCTCCAATTAACTAGAAATGAGAAACAAAAATAGCCAATTGTGTTTTATCTTGAGTGCTAAGGTGGGATACTACTAAACCTATGTTAAAAAAATATGTGATAGCTTCCAATTCCTTAGGTACACATGTGACTTGAAATTTTTTCACATTAGGTAAGTCATCATCAATGACATGCACTGATTTATTAGATTTAACACATGATAAGTGATTTGGTCCATAATTAGACTTACCTAGTTTCACCATCATACAAAATTGAAATTATTGAAAGAGAATAATCCATCGACAAATGCATCCATGAAACACCAGATTATTCATGAGGTATTTGATTTCTTCATGATCTATAAATAAAGTTAATTAGGTGGCCAAAAAATACTGTTAAAACTTTCGGAGTGCATATACCATGTTAAAGGCTTCACATTTTGTATTTGAGAAATTCCATTTAGTTGGAGTGAACTTCTAACTAGAAAATTAGATGGGATGATTAAGATGACCCTCACCAATTTATGAAAGGATAACACCCACTACCATACCTAAAGCATCAACATGGACATGAAAGGGATTCATCTAGTATAAAAACTACAAAATGGACATAGTGATTATCTTATCCTTGAGTGATATGAATGCTTGATGGTGAGCATTTATCCATAGTAATTGACCATTATATTTAATTAGTTACTCTAGCAATGTTGTGATCTTAGCATATCCCCAAATTAATTTTCAATAGTACCCCATGTGTCCTAAGATGGCATGGACCTCACACTGGGTGGTCAGCATTGGAAGATGAATATTGATTACAATCTTAGCTAGATATACTATTAGTCCATCACTACAAATAATATGATCCAAAAAAATTCCAAAAGGAGTAATAAATAAACACTTCTTCATATTTAAGGAAAATTTAAGGTGTTGGTAACATTAAAGCATGATGTAAATATTATCACAAGTTATCATGCACGAACCATAGATACTCTAGTCATCTAAGTATACTTGAAATAACCTATGAATAAAATCCTTATGAGCCTCTACTATAAAATATGAGAACACAATCATATCATTCTTCAGTTTGAAAGGCATCACATTGTATGTGAGTGAACCCAATTTAGTTACAAAGATGGTCTTTGGTTTATCTTATTCTTTGATTTGGACCGTATGAAGATATAAAAACCATGGGTGAAGGTATAAATATCACACCAAACAACTCTTTCTATTGTTTCCTAAGTGAAAGGCATAATAAAAGTATTAGTTATGCAAGAAACATTGAGTACCTAATAGTATATACAAATATGAATGTGGCCATTATTCTTGATATTGATCCTAATGGGGCTCACCCATTTAGATTCATCAATAAGAGTGATAAATCTAGCATGAAACATACTATGAATATCCTCTTTAACCTAAGCACATAGATTAGGATTCATTTAACAAGGTCTTTTTTCTGACTGGTTGAGCACCTTCAAATAACTTCATGTGAATCTTACCCAATGATGGATACACATCTTTCATAGATATATAACTATATGGGAAAAAATCTTGATATTCTTGTAGAATTTAAAAAATCTTGGTGATCTTAGTATCAAACCAATAATCCCCCATAATGGCCAACTTGGGTGCATCCTTCATTCTAATATTATGTTGAACCATCTGGAGTGGCTCAGAATACGACTACTAGTCAATTTGTATGGTGCCTTAGACATTGTACACCACATATTTAGTATTTAAAACAAACTTTTCAATAAATGGATCTTGTTGGTTAAAATTGGTACCTTCCTCAATTTATTACACAACCTTCTATTTTCCATTCCATATCTATTCCCTCAATGTATGGTCTGATTGAGAGTCAATTTGTAATTAATATGAGGCAAGATTATTAGGTTCTTGAAAAATGGATAAACTATCCCCATGTGCATTATGTATATGTCATATGGGGTCTTTAATAGGAAATAGATCACCTACAACAGCTTGACATATCACCTACAGGGATAGGCATAAATCCATGTGAGGGAATGAGTAAGATAGTGCTAAAATCATATTAATTTTAATGTTAATCCAAGAATCCATGTCTATGCATTGTTCTTGATGAATGTAACATGCTCTAGCCAAGGTGTATAGAGTACCATAAAGTGCATGAACCCATAAATACTCAGGCAAAGATGTCTCATTAGCATTTTAAAAGTTTTTTTAGGACTCAAGATGAGTTTTTGAGGCATTAACACCATCATAACTTAGAGTGTCATGAACACAATTATCATGATGGAAATGATAGTGCAAAGTATGTACACTCAATTATAGGTAAATAAATTATGATAGTGAGTTTCCCACCATCAAGTAACTATACCTTGAAGAGAACAAATAAGAAAGCACATCCATTAATCTTCAAACATATAAATTTTCAAACTACTGCACATAATTCAAAAGTTCTATTTGACCATGAAACCTAGGTGTTTGATCTAACTACATGGGTGGTCCAGCCATCAGGTGTCCAACAACAAGGTGAAAAACCTTATGGTGTTTAAGTAGCTTACATAAAACATCCTCTCAGCTACCAATTATGCTATAAATTCATCCAATAAGAACATATTCTCTATGATTGCAGTGATCACAAACATTCCTAGTGATGTTGGAAATGAAATGTGTATCTTTCCACTATAATATAAAATCTAGAATAGGATCAAGATTCCCATTAACCTGAGATATCAAATTAAAGATATGATTTAAATCCTTATCGATGTTAATGAGTTTAATGAAAGGAGGTCCTTGAGCATTATCTAAATAATCATGATGCACTGATCATTATTTTTAAAATTAATAGAGCACTCTTTAAAGATCAAGTCAATGTTGTTTGCATAGCACCATGAATGACTCAAAAGATCTAAACAATCATCATCCTCAGCCAAGTCAATCACTTCAGAGTCAACCTTGAAGGTGACATCCAAAATGTTAATGATGACATCCTCAATAACTCTTATGCATAGTGCATGAGTCCTATTAGCCATGAGTAATACACAAGAATAAGGATACAAAGGATGGATTGTCATCCTCATCCAAGAATAGTTGGTTAGTACATTTACTTTCATTCAGTATCTATTAATACATCCTGAATGATCCAACCATCAATAGATGCATTTTCTAAGATTTCTTTATCACATTCCAAGCTGGGTTCGACATGATCCTCTTGTAATAGTGCATGGTTCAATAAAATATCTTTCATAGAATTTTGTGATTGATGAATCAACTATTTACTAAAAATGGGTTGATGTTTTCATCAAGAAACCATTTGCATAATTCATGAAACTCAACACACATAGAATAGTAGAGAATTGAAGATTTTTGCATTTTAGTGCACGCCGTAGCATCTATATCCTTAAGGAACTAAATTTTACATTGAAATTTACAAAAAAAAGTCATTATTTCCCATAATACCTCTTTTTTCTACTAAGAATATATATTGATTTGAATGATACTCTTCCCATTGAACCTTGTCAATGGGTGCATTAGAAACAGACTAGGAAGGAACACCACTTTTTATAGTAATATTTACCTTAGGACTAGTCTGAGTAGTAGGGAATAGTCTCCATTGAGAATTTGGAGTTTTTAAAATCCATATAATTACAACACCCTTCTCATTTCACTCTATGGAGATGGTGGCATACAAGTCTAGGCATTCTTATAAATGTTGCCCATTTTTATAAAAGGCAAAAGTTGTGTAAACTAGGTAGTCACGTTGGTAATGCCCTGGAGATCCACACTAGTAGTAGGTTCTAAGAATAAAATGAAAACCTTCATGTCCATGACTGTGACCTCTATAAGAATGGCCTCCAAAATTTTACTTATTATTAGATACATAGGTCTAGTGAGTACCTCACATGCACACCTCATGCATCTTACTAATAAGTTAAAAATTATTTGTATCATGTGTATATACATCACATATTCTACAATATGATGATACCTTATATTGAGTAGTGCATTGAGGTAAAGGACAATTTCTCACATCATGGTCTTCTTGGTAGATCTCATAGGACTGATTTACCACTACACGAATACTCTTTCTGGGACAATTATTTCTATTATGACCTTCTTCTTTAGAGTCAAAACAAAATAAATTACTAGAAGTATCTTGAGTAATTTTTTTAGTGAGGCTCTTCAATTGAGATGCCATAGCAGTAATATAGACTTTCATAAAATGACTAATCCTTGTGTCTATACTTCAAATGGCTTCAGTACGAAGAGAAGCTTCCAATGCCTTGCCTAGGTTAGTAAAAGTCTTCCGGGATAATGTGTGTTAGAAAGGAAGTAATAAGCCTCCTAAAAACCACTAGGTATGTTGTGTTGTATTTATATCAAATGATAACTTGGACAAAATAATTTAGAAACGTGGCATCATTCTCATGTAAACTCTTAGTGAGTTCTTATTTAATATCCTTTAAGGCATCAATACTCTATTGTTCAAAGTCTAGAATGCCAATTTCTTGGAGAAAATACACCTTTAACTACTTATAGTTTACCATAGGTTTTTATAGATCAAACTTCTAGTATCATTTATGTGCATAGTCTAAAAGGGTAGTGGCAAAATGAGATCCCTTCTGTTTAATATAGGTAAGGCCTAGAACCTACCAAATAAGTTCACACTTATAAACATGTTCTGTTGTATTTTAAACACTACAATATTTAGGTAGATGAAGCATCATCTCATAATAAATTGTAGGTAGACTAGGTGTTGTCAATAGGGCCTATTGTGATTCACCTATAGTTCTTCCTAGAAGTTATGTGGGAGGTCCACCAATGCCTCCTGCACAACATCCAAATCCTCTAACTAAACCACCATTAGTACACCTCCCGTGCCTCTTATGGAAATATAATCAATAGCTATGTTGGACACAAAATTAGGTTAATTAACTAGGGAAGGGCTTGTAATCGATCTACTAGCTATCTTTGGTCTACTAAGCATTCCAAAGTGAGCCATAGGGTTGAGTTATAACCAAAAAAAAAAAGAAAATTATTAATAACAAACTATTATCTTGATTTTATGATTCAAAAGTTTCTTCAACAGGTTCAAACTCTAAATCTACACTATTTGTATCCTAATTTCTTACAAGAATGTCCTCCAACTCAAAGGCATGCGCATGTGTTATAGGTGGGGAATTAGGCCTATCTAGATTAGGTTTGATAATCACTAATGCTTGACTTGTTTCTCCCACATGTACCTATGTTGGTATTAGGTGTAATCCTATGATTAGGTAGTCCTCATTATGTCTTTATACCTTGATGTGGGTTGTGCCACTTATAGATTCCTCCCAACCCCTCTTCAAATCATTCCCAATCATATCCCTTCACCTAGCCTTATCATACTTGCACTTACACAAATCCCACTGACTAGATGCCATGATAAACCAATAATCTTATATGAATATGTGCCCTTTCATTTCCCCACTATCTTCATTGTTCATTCAAAGGAGAGTTTAGCAGTCCATGTGGAATTTTTCAAGTCTCGAGTTAATTATAAACTTCTTAATTTCTAATGAAAACTATTTGATATTTTTTTGTGTGGATCCCAAAGGAAGTTAAACCAGGATTCCTCTGATCAAGAGTATGTAGAGACCATGTATTCTAAAATATAACTATTAATCATTCCTTACCACCAAATATCCACTGAGTGCATCTAGGGCAATCTCAATCCTGTCAATGCCAACTAATGCTCTATTGACTAGGAGACCTTCCACTCATAATATTTAGATTATCTTATATGTACATTAAAATCTAGGCATGGAAGTGAACATGCCCTTCTACAAAGAAAGATTTATAAAGTGAGTCATAAAGGTGTTGTTCTACCCATGTGCACATAAAAACCCCTGATTCAAGATACTGAAGAATTTTTTTTTTTTTATAGTAGTAACCCAACACTCAATATTTTACAGAGATAACCATTCAAGTATTTTACCAACATCATATGAACAAGTGCAACAGGTCCTGACAATGGAACCAAAATGTTGGGCTCTTTTCCTTTAGTCTAATATGTCTTTTCCTAGTTTCACAACTAAGATAACAAGAGCTATTACAAGCTAATGTGTTGACATATCATGTGAGAAAAGGTTCTCATGTTCCCACCCAAAGCACATAGCTTAAGATTGGTTCCCATTGGTTTCGTTGAATGGGTGGTGTATTCTTATAACTCCATAAGCTAGGGTGCTTGAATAGGCACTTAGTTTTAGATTCATATTTAGTTCCATGTATAACTCTTAACTATTCATTTCCTACTTTACTAATGATATAAAAATAAGTTAGACGTAAACTGAGAAAAAAATAGTAATAATTTCATTATATTCATATTCAGATTACATCAAGACAAGTTCCCTCTTATTACATTCATATGTCATATCCAAAATTACAATGAAATTCAAATTACAATTATCAACCAATACACCAAGTAAAATTAGGGGGTGTTTATACATGGGTCTAGCTCAACAATTCATTTATAGAAGTAATTTAAAAAATATTCATGACTCACTAATTAAGATTAATAATAATGAGTCAAGGGAAGTTGTTACATTGAAATCCTAAGGATACGGATCTAATAGATCCTATATATTTTCTATGTTGTATGTTCATCACCATGCACCTATCTTCTCATGGACTGGTGGTAGATTCATGCTTGACTATTCTTTTCCAATTCTCATGTGAACCATTCCCTAACTGTCTTTGCTTTTTGTGCCCTTGCCTAAGTCATTCACTATTGTTTGATTCATACGTTCTTAGTTTCTTCATGTTTTATGTTTCCTTGTTCCATGTGACTTATCTTTTTTACACCACGATCTTCTACATTGTGTCTCTTCTGTGCCTATACTTCCTTCCATGTTGTTGTCTCTAAAAAATACTTGGGAAAGGTAGATGCAAAATTGAGGCCCAACAATATTCCTGGTGATATGTGAAAGAGATGTTCAAGCATGTGAGAGTAAAATGGAAGGTAGTACCTAGGCAGTAGATGAAAATGATTATCTCTATCTATGACACCCACTTAATGATAATTACTTATATGTGCACATAATAACCATATATAATCTGATTATTCTTGATTTTAGGATTTAATTTTAGTGATAGTCGTGAATAGGTAATGAAAGGAATAAACAATATTTTTTTTCTTATTTCTTCACAACAATTTATAGGGATAATTCCAAATATAATGTTATTAAAACTATTAAATACAGTAATTTTGATTACGAAGACATAACTCACAAGCATGAACTAGAAGTGCTATTGATACCAAACACTATAATTTTTTTTTTCGTGTTTTTATAATAAATTTATTATCCAAAATCCACTTGAATTTAATAAATGTAATCTTAAAATTGATTTGCACAAAATAAAAAATGAAAGTAAAAAAATCCTTCAAAATGAAATTATTATCCCCCAACCATTTCTCAACTAGTTGATCAAATGTGAGAGTAGTATATATATTTCTTGCTTACAGATAGTCCATGTAGGTTGATTATGTATAAATAATATATTTTATAAAGTTGGTTATGTATACATCAATATTAAAACTAGTAACATCAACGTTATACTTGATAATATGGAATGATGAATCCAAACTCATGACATCACCATTCTTCAACTAAAGATTAACAAAGTTCAATTACAATTGTATAAAATCTAATTATGACTTAAAATCATATAATTTATTCAATTTTTAAAATACTTACTAAATATTGTTTCACCCCTATATGGGACAAAAAATATTGACATCAATTGTAGCCTACATCAATGGCAATGCTTTTGAATCATTCTACTTCTTGGATGGTATATCATTTGCTTCCTTATGTTCATCATGTTATATATCCCCATCATAGATGTTGAACCATAATTCATAGAAGATGAATGCATTATTCACCTATCTTCATCATTATTGTTATGTATCTTTCCTAGTTAGTATTATACCAACAACAATTCTGATTAACATCATGTTTTTTTTTTTAGAGATACAGAATGGTTCATTATCGCTCCAAAAATGTTCCATTTTATATATATCATGTAACTGATATACCAAACGTCTCTATATTCTCTTCCATTCTATATACTCAATTGTATGTGGAAGAATCATCCTTTTTATATACCTGGGAATATGTGAAAGCGATGTTGAAATATGTGAGAGAAGAATGGAATGTGGTACCTAAATAGTACATAAAAAGTATTACCTCTATCTATGACACCTACTTAGTGAGAATTAACTATTTGTGAGCATCATATATACTTTGTGTATTCTTGATTTTAGGATGAATAAGTCTAGCGATAAGTATGAATAGGTAATTAAGGGAATGGAAACTAATTTTTTTCCTTATTTCTTCCCAAGGATTTTTAAGAATGGTTCTAAAAATAGTGTTGTTGCATCTATATTAAGTTATAAATGCAATAGTTCAATCATTATAATATATCTTGTAAAAATAACTCATAGGTATCATCACACCAAACATCACAACCTTTTTTATTTTATTTATTTCACATTTTTATTTTTTATTATTCGATTAACTTCAAAATATATATATATATATATATATATATATATATATATATATATATATATATATATATATATATATATATATGTTTATTTTCTTATAAATCTTTATGCTTCTTTCCTTTCAACTAAAAGCATAAAAACTCATTGAAGGGAAATTTTATTGCTGTTGAAAATAATTAAATTTTAGTTTGGAGGTTTTTATACTTTATAAAATAAGTTTTTACAAAAAAATTAATTTATATATATATATATTAAAATTAATTTTTTTTTAAAAACTTATTTTATAAAGTATAAAAACCTCCAAACTAAAATTTAATTATTTTCAACAGCAATAAAATTTCCCTTCAATTATATATATTAAAATTAATTTTTTAAAAAAAAACTTATTTTATAAAATATAAAAACCTCCAAACTAAAATTTAATTATTTTCAACAGCAATAAAATTTCCCTTCAATGAGTTTTTATGCTTTTAGTTGAAAGGAAAGAAGCATAAAGATTTATAAGAAAATAAACTTATTTTGTGGAATGTGCCTTCTCAACTTCCAATGTGGCCTTTAGGTTGAATGGGAGAAAATAATGATGCGTGGAGAAACTAAATATATGTCTCACAATACCCACCTAGACACGCCATACCAATGCTTTAATTGCTTCTTTTCGCCTTGAATTTAATTTGTATTGATGTAGACTAAAATCAAATAAATACTTCCATACTGTGTGCCACATCATGTGAGATTTAGATTGAGCCCTAAATAAAAACCAACATAAAACAGCCTTTTTATAGTCTTACAATGAAAATACAGCCAAAATTTAGTCCCAACACATCAACTAGCAGGTAAAAAATGCCACGTGGTTGTATTAATGCACTTTAATGTATTTGCAAGAAATTGAGCGCTAAACATAAATTCCCAACACACAAACATAGGGATAAAAAAACGAAAAAACAAAACAAATGGAAAACAAAACAACATAGGCATTCTATCGCTCCATATGGCACCTTTTTATGACTTTGGACAGTGTTAGAGGACATGTTAGGCTAAGGAAATCAAATATCAAGCTATCAAATACTTTGGAATGGCACAGGTCATCTATAGAAAGATAAAAGCCAGATTTTGATGGAAACATATAGCAAAAATGGAGGAAAATAAAGATTAAAAAATAGTCACTGCTCTGATATTAATGTTAGTCTAAGGATAATGGGATGAAAATAAATGAGAATTGGATGCAAATCAAATTTATATTCACATTTTTTATATTTAAATATATAATTATTAAATTCACTTCTTAAGAAGATTATTTAGTTTTTTAGATAGATTATTCATTCATTTATTAGTATGAGAAAAAATTTCACTTATAATTATTTCTAAAATTATTTAATTTTATGTATAATATTATATCTTATCAACGATTGAATGCTTTGTTTTTGACATTATCTTTTAGCATTTTGTTAAAAAATGTAGCATGCCTCCGTTAAAAATAACTATATAATGTAGTACTAGTATAGGCTAGGCATGCCTCATTGGTAGCATGATGCTCTCTTTTTTTTAGATGGGGACAAAAGAAAAATACAATTTTAATTATTATTTCCAACTAGAGTATAAACCTTTAATATTAATGCATCGATCGTATGTATGAGAGTCTTTGCATTCCTATAAATGAGATGAAACCTCTTGAAAAACAAGCACTTGAAACATTTGAGAAATCTTTGGGGCATGTGTTTTACATGATTATTGATAAAATGAGTTTCATACACCTAAGTTTGTCATCTTGCATTAACCAATCCCTGTATGACACATTTCAAAAACATTTAATGATGCCATATGGGGGAAGGTCAATCATTCTTGTTGGTGACTTTGACCAAGTGCCACTTATATAAGGCATACCAATGTATGTGGGGGCATTGTATGTAACACTTCTTTAGCATAACATCGATACATTGCTCATTCTGGATACAGTTTTCCACTAACAAAACTCTAAAGTAAGCTAGGTTCTTTTCAAAGCTTCTTATTGATTATTAGAAATGTTAAACAAAATTTTTAATTTTTGAATCGATGCTTGATTGGTAAACGATGCTCTCAACAAAGTTCTTGCGCTTTTTAATAACACAGATCAAAATACAATAAATTGTTGTTTTTTATGGTAGTTGACTTCAACACCTACATTGTCCTACCATGAAATGTTTCCAATCCAAATTCTGTACTTATAATTCCTATAACCTATAGACACCATACATAAACTCCTCCTAAAATGACATAAACTCTAACAAGATAAATCATAAATCCTCTCCTTATAAAATTCAACAAATCAAATAACAAAATTTGAATATTACTACAATATCAAGAATTCTTTTATTAACAAACCTTCACATTTTTTCTTTAATTTTAATTTCAAAAAATTAACAAAAAATACATAATATTACATATATATACCTATCAAAAAAATAATATTAAACTTTTTTCCTTATCAATATAATTATTCATTAACATAATTTATTTTCTATTTACATATCTTACCTACCTCACACAGTTAAATAATATAAAATAATTAACCATCACACATTTTCCAAATCCAATAAAAATGTCTTTGTATACTATAAACTCTTAAGTGAGCTTGCGGGAGAATGTTTCGCTTCAGTTTATTAATTTTCATCGAACCACGTTTATTGGCCTACAAGTTACAATAATATTTAAATGCCCGTATCGCAAAGCTTGCATTATGTTTCCACGTCCGTGACGTGGATACTAAGCAACAAACAAGCGCTTCCCTCGACAAAGCCTTCCACACCATCAAGAATTTTTTTAATGGCTAAGAAAACTTGTCATAAAGCTTCTATGTTTCGATAAAGGGTAAGTTTTGTGAGTCAGATAGACAAAGATCTTGACGGACAAAAATATATAGATTTGGCAATATAATTTGATGTTAACGGCCCCGCCTGACAATCAGCTCGGCTCCACACATGGATAAAAAGAGTACAGCTGGATATTCTTCAGGCAGCCTATGAATTTTCAAAACGTCAGAGGAGCCGATTAGATTTCCATTATTGTTACTTTGCTGCGTAGGCGTTACTCGTCATCTTCATCCGGCCTGTCTTAGTCCTGTCTCCTGTATATGGCGTTCATTTCATACGACGCACTTTAGCATGACTTCATATTGATCTCATGCCACCGAAATAATTTGAATCACTGCATGGTCAGTGGAGCTCTTCAATGTCAAGCGTACAACCAATCCTACTGCAAATTTGTGCGCATAGCATATTAGTTCTGAGTTAACAGGTTCTGAGCAATTATACAGGTTCTGAATTACGCATCAGAAGTGTAAAATTATTGCATCAACACAGTAGACATGTGCAAACAAACCACATCTGCCTGCTTCACAAACAGCAACAGCCAGCCGCTGAGCGAGGCAGAGAAGAAGAAAAACGAACAGAAGGAGCAGCTATATGAATCCGTAATCATTGTGGATTCTCAACAAGATTTCAGCAATGTTCATGACCTGTGCCGTTACCCAACTTCCGCTGAGGTTCGTATGAAAAAAATACACCGCATCTCCCAAGGTGTGAGTCGTAACAGAATCTCAATTTAAATTGTCTACTGAACAGTTAGCCCATAAAAGTTCTTATAGCCTCCATAACATTGATTCTCATTTTTATTTTATTTTTATGGTTTTACAGATTATGGCGGAGCTCAAGGCATTGGGTGTAATATCAGGACCGATGGTATTGACGGGTTTACTGCTATATTCCCGGGCCATTATATCCATGTTATTTCTGGGGCGTTTGGGCGAAACAGAGCTTGCAGGTGCGTCGCTAGCTATAGGGTTTGCCAACATAACAGGATATTCAGTAATATCAGGATTAGCCATGGGAATGGAACCCATCTGCGGACAGGCTTACGGAGCCAAACGGTGGGGTTTACTTGCAGTGACATTTCAAAGGATGGTCGTCGTTCTCCTCACCGCAGTAATGCCCATTGTGGTTCTGTGGGTTAACGTGGAAAAAATACTTTTACTGTGTGGTCAAGACGAGGAAGTTTCAAAAATGGCAGCCAGGTACATTTTGTTCACGATACCGGATCTTTTCGGGCAAGCGATCCTTCACCCACTCAGAATCTATCTGAGAGCGCAGAACATAACATTCCCAATTGCCTGGACGGCGGCCATTGCAGTGGTGCTTCACGCTCCCATTAACTTTTTAGTAGTGGAGTTCCTCAACATGGGAATCGCAGGCGTTGCTCTGGCCGCCGCCTGGACGAATCTCAATCTTGTTATATCATTGCTATTCTACGTCTGTTTGTCCGGAGTCTATAAAAAGACATGGGAAGGAGGAGTTAGAACGGATCGTGTAACAGGGTGGGCACAGTTGCTGAAACTGGCCATACCGAGCTGCGTGTCGGTGTGCTTGGAGTGGTGGTGGTACGAGTTAAACATCATTCTCTGCGGTCTCCTTATAAACCCGAAAGCAACGGTTGCGTCCATGGGTATCCTAATCCAGACCACCTCGCTGCTTTACATCTTTCCTTCGTCTCTGAGCGTGGGAGTCTCGACAAGGGTGGGCAACGAGTTAGGCGCCAACAGGCCCGGCGGGGCACGCAGGGCCATGATAGTCGCAGTTTCGTGCGCTTCTGTCTTCGGGTTGATGGCCATGAGCTTCGCAAACAGCATACGCTACAGCTGGGCCAAATTGTTCACCAATGACCCCGATATCCTGAGGCTTACGTCCATGGCGATGCCTATCTTAGGCGTCTGCGAACTGGGCAACTGTCCGCAGACAACAGGGTACGGTGTTTTGAGAGGAAGCGCTCGCCCTACGCTTGGCGCCAACATCAATTTGGGCTCCTTTTATCTCATCGGCATGCCTGTTGCTGTTGCTGGTGCCTTTGTGTTTCAGATCGGCTTTGTAGGGTTATGGGTTGGGTTGTTGGCTGCACAGGCGTCTTGTTTAGCCTTGATGTTATACAATTTGTTTCGAACAGATTGGAGTTTGCAAGCGGCGCGGGCAATTGAACTAACTACTACGGCGGGCCAGTTTTCTAAACATACAGATAATTCGCAAGTCACAATGATTTTGAGGGATAACAAAACATTAAACATGGAGAGGCAGTCTCTTGTTTCAACAATAAAGTAGCAAGCAGATAAGCAATACTATTTACTGTTGTGAATTATGTGTTATTGATGGGACATGGGTTAATGACTGATTAATGTTTGTAAATAGTGTTGTCCACTCTGCGTATTGGATATTGGTCTAGTCTATCCATCAAGAAAGGTGGAATCTTTATAAAGGTTTTCTTTTCACGGTGTAAAAATCTGGTACGTGATACATTGTAGAAATTGGCTTGTCTAGATTCAATTGGCATTTTCTTGATGGTGTTGGTACTCTTCTAGAATTCGAAACATGTCACGTAATGTTTGTAATAATAAAACATGTATCCCCTAACAAAAGCAAGGGCATGCTTACAAATCAAGAGACAAATTTCTGCACCTTATCTGCTTTAGTTCTGAATGCCTTTCATATTCAATATGAAATAAGTTTCGTCGGTAACATGATGTTTCCGTTAAAAGCCAAGGGACGGAAACAAACTAAAAAAAGTTTGCTTTCATTGTCCGGGGGCCAAGAAATTAATAATGCATGTCCACGTAAGATTCAAATTATTGATCGGTCCTATCATGGATGGGATTTAATAATATATTTAACAAGAATAGTAATTATTATTATAATTAATTTTCAAAAATTAATATGAATTCGATGTACAAATATTCGTTCTTCATAAGAATTGAGTTTCGATTTCGATTTTTATTTTTTAAATTAAAAATTATATCTGCATCATAAAGTTTATTGTAAACTAAAAATAGTTATCGCACAACTAAAGTGACTAGTACATAGCAATAAAGACCGTCACACAACTTTCATACTCGAATAACATTGATAAGACAGTGTTTACATTTTCGCAACTTGATAAGTTCAATATTGTTATAAGGTTTGAACCATCAATCGACACCATGTGTCTCTCATCCATAAAATTTTGGAGATGATTTGTCATAGCGAAGAAATTTCTCAACAAAATCCTAAAATAACTATCATTAAATGTTAAGTGATCTTTCCAAAAAATTTAAAATCCTCCCTTATAAAGAATAGGTATACAAGTTAATTTGTATATACATTGAGATAAATTTGAAGTTAAAAAAAAAAAACCTTCCAAAAATATTTTAAAATGAGATGATGTCTCATATTTATTAAAATATTATAACTAAAAAATACATAATCCATAATTAATCGCATGGATTGAGAGTGCCCCATAATTTCTACTAATTATTATAAGTATTTATTAATTCCCTTAATATTGTTCTCCATACTTTATATATTTTATAACTTAAGTTTAAAATGATAGCATACACTATCATTTGGGATATGTGATAGCATCTATCAGACTAAGTAAATGATGCTCTCGCATACACTGTCCACTGACATGTGATATCATTATAATGGTTTGGGAACCCATCATTTTATTGAAGATCAACTACTTCTCAGTTGATCAATTTGCAGTCAATTTAAGACTCCATTTCACAATAAATAAAATGCTTGTCTATGGAACCAGAGTCTAAGTTATTTCTATTCCTTGCATTTTGAAATCCCGATCAAAGTCAGTCATTGATATGGTTTTTGACAATTTAAAAACTTAGTGAAAAATTAATTTTCCTGGCTAATTTTTGGTTTGGATTTAAAATTTTCAAATATTAATTTTTTTGAAAATTATTTAATTAATTGATTAATATTAATCAATTAATTTAATTGAGAATCAAATCATGGGCAAAACATGTTTTTAAACCATGGAAATGATTCTTCAAAATTCCTCATGTAAAAAATTGTTGGGTTTCCCATAATTTAAAAAAATTCATTAAACCTTTTTCAAGTTATGCAAATGCATTTTACTTTTTCCCAAGTTGCACAAAAGTGTCTCGACACATTTTCAAGTTGTGCAATTTACATTTTTGATTTTGCATATGGTGTAATTACAAATTAAAAATTAATAAACCAATTTAAATCATTTTAAGTGTTTTAATTTGCAATTTGCTTTTTGAAACCTTGATACCATGTAATTTCTTCGGTCACTTCTCTGAGTCGTGAAAATTCATTTTGACATTCTCCAAGTCGTACAAATAAAATATTTGTTTCACTATCATGCACATAAAAACTATACTTCCCTCGATTGTAAATTTCACAAATTTATCTCCCTACTTCATGTAAATGCAATTATTAATATAATATGACTTCTTCAACTTACATGCAAATACCATAATTTCTTCTCCACATTATACAAAAATAAACTTCTTCTATTCTAAACTTTTAAAATCGCATATAAAGACTCCGAATGATATTTGGAAAGATAAAATGAAATAAGAAAGTAAAATGGAAGAAGCAAATTTGCTTTGTTTTTAATTCCTTCTAAAAATCATATGCCTCAAGAAAAGAAGTGAAGGTGAAAGAAAAACAAATTAAAAAAAAGAGAAGAAATTGTCTCATTGAATTTGTTTTAGTTGAAGTTGAAATTTGCGATTTAAAAGAGGAGGGTTTTATATATATATATAGTTTTCTCTACCAAGAAGTGATCGTACTGCCCATAGAAATAATAATAATATAGTTTTTAAGGTCCATGATGCCAATTAATGCCTTGGTTATGGTCTACAAGGTATGTCCATCATATGGGACTACCTCATACTCCTATCGTGGGGAGGCACCTTATTGTGCTATGAATACGAGGCGCGCAATCCCTACCCCTGCAAGATTTGACCCTATGACCTCCCTTCCAAGAACACATGTTCTTTACCATTAGGCCAATTCAAATGCACATAAATTTTGGTAACTTTTAATTTAAAAAAAGAAGTGCAAGGTAGAGAATGAAAAAATAGAATGGAAGATGCAACTTTTAATTTATTTTGGTAACTAAAAGAAACCGTACAACCAAGAAGAGGAGTGAAAACCAAATTAAGAGAATAGATTTTCATTTATTTGACTTGCTCCCAAAGGCCACATGACCGTATGGTGACCCCAGGGCAAGGGTATGAAAAGAAATAAAAAAGAACATATTTTTTTTTATTACTTTCAACAGCTAAGGAAAATCTCAGAGCAGATATATATTTTCTTTAATTTTTTGGTTGCCATCAAAAGTTGTATTACCAAGTGGAAAGGAGGACAGAGAATTTGACTAAAAAAGAGCAGAATTTTAGTTTTTTATTCGTTTTCTTCTTCTTGCTAATACGCCATACAACCATACAACCCATTTGGGTGAGGGTTTTAAATAATAATAAATTAAAAAAAAAAATCAAAATCAGATTTGTTTTGTATTGTTTTTTCTCATTGTGGAGATGCCGTACAATTTTAATACAAGCTTGTGGTCGAGAAAATAAAAAATAAAAAAAATGAGATTTTTAATTGTCTTTTGCCTAAAAAGAGACAAAGTCCATAGAATTTAAAATGATCTTGGAGGGTTTATATTTTGAAAAATAAAATTGCTTATTTTTTATTTTTGGTTTTGCTCAAGGTATAAAGAAGAGTGAGATTTTAAAATTGAAAGGAGATAATCTGAAAAAGTTTTTTGATGTTCATCTTTATGTAAGGAGAGTCCATACAATAACATTACGAAGTGATTTAATAGGGGAAATGTATTTCAAAAAAAGGTGATTTAGCAATATATTGAAATTTGTATGGGATATTGAAGAGGTAATAGAGCGAATTTGCACAAGTGAAATTATGAGTATAAAAATAAGAAGATTGAGAATGACACAAATGGATGTATAATCATCCATACTGAGAGTGGATTAAATCAATAGTGCATTGTAATTTGTAATGTTATAGCAATGGCAAAGATCCTAAATGCAAAGCTTATTTTACCTACCTCAAGTATGCCTATGCGACGAAGCAAAATAGGGATGTTGTTTCACACCGTGATTCAAAGCCCAAAATAAATTCAAACATGGTTGGACCTAGTCAACCTTCTACCGCTTAATTAAAGCTTGAGATTTTTTTAAAATGATAAAGGATTTGAACACAGTAACAAAGCATACACATGTGCTTTTGGATAGCCCATGTACAAGCACTTTGGTGCATGGAATTGGAAATGAATGCCTTAAAAACCACTCCAATGATTTTGGTGAACATACTATAGTGGTTGCTAAGGAAGATGCAAAAAAAAACACTATCTATATTTGAGATATGGATGAGAAATTTATTTTTCTCATAAAATTACTAAATTAAAAGTATGTTGAATCATTCCTTGGGTCGAAGGATACTCAACATGGAATAAATATTGGAAGGCAGTAGGAAAGTTTTATTCTTCAATTCTGTGTTGAATATTTCTTTTATGGTAGGCTAAAAGCTTCAACGATCCACATTTAGATCTATGGTATGAATATGATGATTGCATGGATTTATCAAATTATGATTTCAAAAAAGATACCTTAGCTTAGCCTTGTGATGATGAAAGGTATTTCTAAAGGAGTGATTGAGAATACAAACTACATATAGAGGGTGCTACCCATCCTAAAAGCAGAGAAGGTAATCAATAGATGGATTGACAGTAGTTCAAATTAAGCATAGAATTTCATTAATATATTTTGTCAAATAGTTTGTAGTGAATCAAATGGGTGAAATAGAAGGAAATAAGTAGTTGTCAAAGGAAGTTGAAATTGTCCTCAGCTAAAATGAGGATGAATAAGATTTGTCAAATGTTTTTGGTGTTTTTTACAAATGTTGAATCTTGTTTTGTAATTTTCAATTACAAATTTTGTAAGTGCAAACTTGCAAATTTTATTCATGAAAATGCACTATGCTAACTTTGTAAATAACGAGTCTTAATTTTATTCGGTGTAAAAAGTGTAATTTCACCTTTGCTCTTTTTGAGTCATGCAATTTCTTTTTTTCATTCTTGCACACAGTGCAATTTCACAAATGCATTTTCACATCACTTAAGTGGTATATTTTTGTAAACTCACTTTTGCACCATTTAAAATGCAAAAAAAAGTGGTTATACACCATAACCACCTTCTTGCATTATAAATATGAGTATTAGGCTCATTAGAAGGGGACATTTTCTGGAACAACAGAACTCTAAGACATAGGTTTAGAAGGTAAGATTGTATTACAACTCAACAAAGAGTAATACAAAGAAAGAGATTTATAAACTGTGTATTTAGATTCTGTTCACAAATTATGACTATGTGTATGATTAATTTGTATTCACATATTTAATTTTAAAACTTTTTCATAACTATTATTAATAAAGCTTAATGTCAAAATTGCATAGTATATTTTATTTTTGAACCTATGTCTATTATTTCCATAAATTTTAAATTTTGGTGGGGTTGAAGCAATATTTAAAATGTCTTTTATGTGTAAAAATTGATGACTCTTTGGTTCATTATCAATATTAGAGAATTGTCTCAATGTATATTTTGCATTCATAAGGTTGTCATTGTGTCTTTAACAACCATTGAATGAGAAGAGATTTCTAGGAATATAATATATTATATTCCTCTTTTTTAGACTATTCTAGTGAATCTCTATGTTTAGTCACCTAGAGTCATCCTTTAATTTTTCCAAGATTATCATGATAGCTTCTGTGTTAAAATGGCTATAATAATCCCATTCTCTTTCTATTCCTTTATTTTCTCTATTTCTCATAATTCCCTTCATTCATCTTATTTCCTTTTTATATCCTTTCTGTGCTTTCTGATTAAAAGTATGAAAACCCCAATAGAAAATATTTTTGTTGTAAATAGATTTTTTCTTGCTTATTCCATTTTGGATTTTACTAAAGGTATGTTTCCTTGCTAATAGAAGAGGGACATTCTCCTTGCATTGTTAACTAATGTAAGGACTTAGTTCACATATTGTTGACTCAAAATCACCAATATATTCTCCTGATAATTTTTTGTGTGAAAAAATATACTAATTAGTTTTCATATACATTATAATGATTTTGAAGTTAGAAAAAGTCCTAAAAAATCCATAAAAATGAAATGGTGTCTTATATTTCTTAAATTATCACAAGTAAAAACTTTATTTAACCTATACTTAAATACATGGGTTAAAAGGCCCCATAGTTTGTATTAACTATTATAAGTATTTATTAATTCCCTTAAAAAAACTCCCATATTTTATGTGGATTTTTTTAACTTAAATTTATAATGAAATTTAATCTAGTTAAACTTCCATTTATGATGTATAAAAGTAATTCAATCCTTTTGCCATATTTTATACAAACATTACTATGTATTCATCTTCGTATTAAATTTTTGAGATAAGTGACTACATTCTAAACATTTCATGTTGGGCATGTTAATCCCTCTCTATTCAAATAATGAGGGGATAAAATTCATAGTTGGTTTTCATTAGTCTCCCTTTCAGGGGATAAGACCTTTCAATAAATACATTACTCAAGAAAATTGAGGTACCTACATTTGAAATATTTTCCAAAATCTTAAATCGAAAAGAAAAATACTATATTTTTCCTTTTTTTTAAAAATTTCCACATTGAAAATGGACCTCGTACCATACCTATATGATCACGATAGTACCAAATATTTTATGATTCGCTTTCATGGCCTGAAAACTATTTGCATGGATAGAGTAACGATAATTTTTTTAATCAGTAATAAGGGTCTCAATATCCATATTGTAGGTGATCATTGTATGTTTTTCATCTAGCTTAACCTTCATGGTAGAGATCTTATAGGAGATCAACTTAAGAAAAGGGGATATAATAGATGCTTTAGATGTGTCCTATGTAGGGATCATGAGGATGCTTTTTCTCACCGGTTCTTTTCATGTCCCTTCATTATTGAGTAGTGGAATTTTTTGGTGAATCTTTTGGGCATCTCGTGGATTGGCATTTCATCCTTGATGTAACCCCTTTAGGATTGGAGACACATTTTCTCATTTTATGTCTTTTCTAACCAAATTAATTGGGTTGGGGTTTCTTTCATCTTCTAGAACATGTGAGAAGAGTGAAATGCTAGAATTTTCAAGCATAGGGATACCAATTATGTTTGGATTTGACAACACACTCTTAATGATTGTTGGGATTCTAAATTTTTACCCTATCCAAGAAGGGATTTATTTAGGTCCTTTGATTGAATCTAGACCAACATGGGATCAATCTTAGGTTGTGGGTATCCTAATAATGGATTAGACCTCTAGAGAAGTCTGACTTCTTTCTGGATCTATCACCTAAACTAAAATCTAACTAGGATATTGGAGATATAAATGGGTAACAAAGCATAAAAACATGTAAAGGAGGTGATGCACTAGTAATTTGATTGTTCATCCACTCTACCTAAACTTCTAATAAACATTAATGAGATTGGATCTACAACTCCAAATGGCTTTATATGCATTAGTATTTCATGGAAAGGTTTACTAAATGATCAAAACCTAAGGGAATTTATGGGGAGGCCTTGTTCAAGGCACTAATCAGTTAATATATCCACTTTTTAGCTTTAATAAAATGACACTAGACACTATACATGACCTACAAAATAATATAATCTAGTAACTAGGTGATATTCAGGATTTGACAAGAGATAGATTTATACCACGTATGCAAATAAATCTAACATTAATGCACTATACCAAAATCATGAAATATAAAAAATAATCCTTTATTTATCTCAAGAGGTAACAAAGATCAACTTTGGGTAGAGTCTGGTCATGCCCAAGAGAGGGATTATCAAGTTGTTTCTTAGGCTTAGAACCTTGTATTGATAGAAAAAGAATGGAAAGAGGGGGAATTTTGCATTGGAAACAACACAACCCATTTTATGGATTAGTACTAGTTTGAGGATGCTTACTCATGACCTTATCAATAAGGAGCAAATTCTAAAGCTTCTACAAAAGAATTAAATTCTTTGTGATCTTTATCTGCCCACCAGGTCATCATCTCGGGACCCCATGCCACTTCTACTTGATCTGTTGACAAGAACTTATCCCTTATGCCTTGGAATTGGTTGAAATTTGCCACATTTGCATTAGGTGGCCAACTATAATTTCATTATAAAAGACTATCAATGATGATAGGTGAGACATAGGTCTACTATATGTGAAAAATAATATTAGACCATTGCTTTTCACATAGTTAGAATATCTATGAAAGTATGCAAATTGCCTGACTTTGCTTCATGGTCATTGGGTTATCTTTCCCTTTTGTATTAGACCCAAAGTATATATTATATGGAGAATTAAAGGTAATGCTTGGTCTCTTAATTGTGGCCTTGGTTCAAATCCAAGCTTAGCTCTTTGATATTTTCTTTGCATGGGTCCATTAATTTCTTTTTGACTTTCATCAAAAAATGTTGCAAGATCGCTCTTCTTATTGGCTATCGATTGCCAATTTAGACCATTTACATTGTGCCCAATTGTCTTTATACTTATTGCTTCTATATATCTATTTGACTTATTGATTCCACTGACATTGTTAGATCTACATGTACAAATTCATTCACATCTTTGATCTTCTACCATGATCCACTGACTTTGAACACTTGTCCTCTTTTTATTCATCATCAAGATCCTTTGACCCCTTTTTATTTATCTCACTCTATCGATCTTGATGTACATGGATGCCTATGAGCTATTTATTTTTTACCAATTGCATCCGCTTGTGCCACTTATCCTTGACTCATTAGCTCTTTAGACTCACTGACTTGTTTGACTCACTTCACTCTATTTGATCAAGATGTACGAGTTCATGCACACTATAGATCTCCTTGGTCTCACTTTCCTATCAGTTCTTGTGCTCCATTAGATCATTGGTATGATTGAGTGTGAGCCTTTGATATAGCTTAGACCCATCCTTTTGTTAGTGATTTATGTCCATTGGATCTTGGCTTGATTATACCATACTATTGGATTATATCCTACTTGTAGATCTGTAAAGGCTTTAACCTGGGGACCTATGGACTTGGTTGACTCAATACAAATTGTTAGATATTATGTGTTAGTATGAGGGCTTTCGTGGACCATTAGATATCGACCACCTTCAAACCTTTTAAACCTAAATAGTCTCCTACCTTGATTAAAATTGACATTCATGTGAACATCATTTGATGTCCATGCATACGTGTTTGACGTCCTATGAACCATCAAATTTAAGCTCATATGGATTTTTTCCTGAGCTTCATTTTGACATTACCATGATCATCTTATGTTGGAGGTCTAACTTTGAAGGCCTATAACTTGAAGCGTAGAAGTCATAGAGGCACCAAATTTTCAAGAGATGTTTTTGAGACTGAAAGGGATGAACCCATTTGATATTCTGGTGCTAAGACTCTTCTGAGTGAATATATACAATGATCAAGTTAATTGATCTATTCATTCTTTCATGACGTCATAACAATGGTCTAGCTCATTTAGCTAAGTATGGGAAACTTTAGCAAAATTTGTCTAAGGAGCCAAATTTTAATATGCAACAAATTCTACCATGCTTTAGTGGATTATCCAACACTTACTACCTAGAAACTAAGGACCAAGTTGAAAAAACCCATGTGATCACTTTTTCTCGAGACTACCACATGTGTGAGATATGGCATCAGTAAAATGCCTACTTGGACATTACACCATTAGACTCAAATGTCAAGATGAACTCAATGAATAACCGAATGAACTACATGCATTTCCATATCTATTCCAAATACTTTTGACACCTTATGGGGCTCTGCAACTCTAGACCTTCTCCCTGTCACATTGGGTCACTCTTTAATCAAGATCCTTCTTTTTCCATTAGATTCTTAGATTAGGCATATTTTTGGTATGTAGTCCAACTTTGATCAACAATAATATCATTGACTCAGTCATACACTTGATGAAATATCATGTGACACCTTTCCAATGTGGAATACTCATTATATAGGCACTTAACATTTCTATTTCTTCCCTCACTCCTAGGAAGACTCTAGGTGCAAGGATAGTTCTTCTATTTCAATCTTAGGATTTAATATAATCTATATATATGTCACTTCGATGGGAAATCTTGGACATGCTAGCATTTTAGGTATTAGTAGGGATTTAGATAATTTGATTGCTTTATTTTTACTTCTAAAATTGGTATTACCACCAACAATTTAGGTTGAAGGGCAAGCTATTGTGGAAGGTCTCTAAGCTACCTAATAGGTTGGGTAGAATAATATACACTTGGTTGTTGACTTTAATTTTTGGATTAAGCTACTCTTTAATCCGAGTTCTAACAGTTTCAAGGATTGGAAAATTTGTAAAATTATCCATAAAATTTAATTTATTCAAGATAAATTTTACAGGATTATTTATTTGGATAATCCTTGGGGTTTCAAGAAAATTATGGATGCACTTGCTAGTTGGGTTCTTAAACAATTTGAAGTGAAGGGCTTTTGTCCTCTTCGATTATGGTGGCTAACAAAGCTAAGGAATGGCATATAATGCATGCTATCCTTGGATAATAATAGAAATGATTACTATAATCTTTGTAAGCTTGTCTTTTCTTTCTCATTTAGATACTATTATTTTTTGTTCTCCTTGGTTGGTCATTGGCTTCCTTTCCATTACTTTTTGTAGTTGTGTGGCAAGCTTCCAATTCTAGTCTTGAATGAAATTATGTTGCACCTTATTTTTTTACTTTGATTTTTACATGAGCCATAACATTTCCTTGTTGATTTTGTGGCTAGTACACATATGTATTGATAACTATTTATCTTTTGGTTAGACATGTTATTTGAGCATGCTGAAGGTGGTAGGCCAATTGCATGCTTTAGGAGATTGGTAGAAGAGATAGCCTTGCCTCCTTGGGTCTTACCCAAATGTAATATTTCTCTTGATATGTTTTCTACATAACAAAAGAAAATTATCAATAATATACTAAAGACCATCTAATATAAGAATAAGTAATCTCAATGCCATGGAAACTATTAAGCTTCCCAAGAAAATGTGAATGGTTTTTCCCAGCATATTTGACATGACAACCGATAGCATGGGTTATCCATTTTTGATTTAAACAAAGGAAAATCCATATCAAAAATGCAAAGGTATTTTTCAATATAATAAAACCATCTCAATTTATCTCAGAATGCACTTCTTCTATATCTTTTATTTCAAGTTGGTAGTAACAAATCCAAGAATTGGTACAGGATTGGTACAGGAGATACTTTTAGAAATGTAAAGTGTAGTTATTCAATGAATGTTTGAACTAAGATTAATTATTTTATAAATTTAAGTGCATATGAAATTATTAAATTGGGGTGTTGGATAAGGTACTTACAAATTTATAAATTTTTAATTTATTTTAGCTTCTTTAAAACGAAGGATTTAAGCTTATTTTGCATAGAATATGTCATTTAATAATTAGTGGAGTTTGAACTCAGAATGAATAACTTTTTAATTTAATTATAAACTAAAACACCAAATTAGGGTGCTTAACAAGGCAATTTAATTTTTATTTATTTATTGTAGCGTCTCTTAAACCGAGGTCTCAAGTTTCTTTTTCATTGAACATGCCATTTGGTCATAAAATACATGTAATTATTTTTGGAGAATATAGGTAAAGAGGATTATGTAAGCATAAAGCATTGTCTTTTAGTTTACATGAACATAAAATCTAATAATTTTAATATTTAACATAATATAATATATTAAAAATATTGAAATAAGAAATACTCTATAACATTCAAAGTATTTATGTAAATAAGTTTGATATGGAAGATTAATTAAATTCCAAAGTGATCTAAAATAATTCCATTATGGCCTAAAAAATTCTTACAAAAGACTATTGCAATGTGAAGATGCTGTAAACTAAAGTGTAATGTAGTACCTAAAAAAAAGTTACTAAATTCAATACAAGAATAATTATATGTTTTGTAGTGTATGGTTTGTGAGAACTGAATTTATTATACAATACATTTTTGTTTATGTTTTGTTGAGGAATATTTGTTTATATTGAACACAATTTTATTTTAATATACTTTGTGTATATTAAAATTAGATGTTGATTTTAAATTGATATTGAAATTGATTTATTTATCTATTGTTCTACTAATAATTGAATTGAAATGTACACATAGAAATTATAATTTGTTATATACATATAACATTATGTTATATATATTTATAGGTAAATTTATTCTAGTTGTATGTAAGATCTTGTTAATATGACATAAAATATAGATAAAAAATCAAAATTGTAATTTATTTCAATATAAAAACAATATAAACATATTGCATTATAAAACATATTTTTATTTTTCTTTATTTTTTATATTAGACAATCACAATTAAATGTAACTTACCGATATATTAGTAAAAATATTTAATTTAAATAATCAAACCTACAATCATCTACTTACACTACAAATACCTTACCAACTATACCATTTCGATGTAACATGCTAAACATTCGTCCCAATAAATATAAACTGGCCAAATTAAAATTCAGTCAAAAAATGAGTAGATAATAGAACGTATCAACTAAATATAACTTCCCAATAATTACGATATAAGGCACATAATTATTGCTTATATCTATTTAACATATTTGAATACACAAAGATACATTATATAAACAATACAAAGTCAAATTGGTTGAATAATTTATTATGTATATGAAAGAATATATGTACGAATATATGTTACGTTGTATAGAGAGCATGCAACATTAAATTTGGTAGTGGACCTGAGAATGTCGTATTTGGCAAGGGTATAACTAAGGCTCCTTTCCAAATGCAGAAAATTTTCCAAGTATCTTCTAAAATGTTTGTTACAACTTTCTAAAATACATGTTACAATTGCTTGCCTTTCTAATGTGCATAGGAATCGAATATAAGATGAGGGTCTTTGTCACCCTTGTTTTCCTCACAATAATTGTCCGAGAATCATCACCAATTTTTTAATAATTCTATGTAAACTAAGGGTTTATATTTGTAAATATGCTCAACGAAAAGAATGTGACCCAGACAAGCAATTTGTTGTGGCTACTTAATTGTTCTCTTTATTGTTATTTTTACTTTGCTCTCTCTGTTTTGTTATCAAATTATTGATGTGATGTAATCTTTTATGAGTGTGGTCATTTCTTGACCACTTTTCTAGCTTGTCTAGAAGTGTTTTTTCCCTTAGTGTGATTTTGTTCATGTGGTATGACTTTTCCACCTAGTTTTTGTACGATTAGCATTGTACCATCTATTATTTCATTAATATATAGGCACTTTTTAATTAAAAAAGGTGTTCTTAAAATTTATTATCTACAAGATATATTAAGAAGAGGGTCCCATGTTGCGGGATAGCTAATTATTTTCAAAAGGGGGCTATTGAGAAATTATAAGAGAGGTTATTCTTATGAATAGTATCATGTTTTTTAAAATTTTGTGTAATATACACTTATTATAAAAATTATGAAAATTAGGAGTATTTTACTAAAAAAAAATTGTTTGGAAAAAAAAGAATAAATTTCATTGGATACAAATATATATTTGGCAACTAGAAAAATAAGAGCAGCAATACAAATCTTCAAACCCTTACTACTTCCCACCCCTTAAAATCTTCTTTTTAAATAGTAGTTGTTCTTTATTTTAAAATACATATATTTTATTTAAAAAATTAATTTTTGATGATGCATAAGACCTCCATAAATCAAATTATAGAGAATGCAGACCCTAAAATGAGACCCCTCAATAAAACCTTATTCACTGATAATAAAAATATTGTTTACTTTATCCATACAAATAGTCTCTACTTTTTCCATGCAAATAGTTTTAAGGAGATGAATGTGATGCATACAAGATTTGGCACTATCATGATTGTGTAGGTATGGTACAAGGTCCATTTTCAACATGAAAAAAAAAAGGAAAAAATATGGCATACAATATTTGGCAGTATCAAAATTGTGTAAATATGGTATGAGGTCCATTTTCAAAATGGAAAATAAAAAATATGGCCTTTCGATTTAAGATTTTGGAAAATATTTCGAAAGTATTCCTCATTTTTATAGGATAATGTATTTGTTAAAATGTTCTATCCCTTTGAAAGGAGGGTAGTGTTGAGAAAAACAATCATGAATGTGAGTCCCTCTAAATTTGAACAAAGAAAGATTAAGATGCTCAAATTGAAATGCTTAGAATCTAGTCACTTATCGGAGGGTAGTGTTGAGAAAAAAAATCATGAATGTGAGTCCCTCTAAATTTGAACAAAGAAAGATTAAGATGCTTAAATTGAAATGCTTAGAATCTAGTCACTTATCTCTAAAATTTAATGTGAAGATAGGTATTTATATTAATGTTTATATAAAACACGGTGAAAGGATTGAACTACTTTCAAAAATCAAAATATAAGTTCAACGAAATGAATGAAAGTTCATTTAAACTCAAGTTAAAAAATCTAGATAAAATATGGGGAGTTTTTAAGGAAGAATTAATGAATACTTATAATAATTAATATAAATTATGGGGTCTCTTAATTTGTGTAATTAATTATCTATTAATTAATTATTTAGTTATAATATTTTAATATATATGAGACATCATCTTTTTTTAAATTATTTTAAGAAGTTTTATAATTTAAAATTTATTCTAATGTATATGTAAATTATTTTGTATACTTATTATTTAGAAGTGATGATTTTTAAACTTGAACATCGGTTAAGATTGCTTAATATTTAATGATAGTAGTTTTAATATTTTGTTGAGAGACTTACTTGTCTTCACAAATCACCTCGAAAACTTAATGGATGAGAAACATATGGCATTGATTGATAGTTCAAAACCTGTAACAAGTTTGAACTTATTAAATTACAAAAGTGTAATAATTCTATTATCAATGTTATTCAAGTGAGAAGGTTGTGAGATGGCCCTCATTGATATGCACTAGTTATTGTAGTTATACGACAACCTTTTCTCAAGTACAATAAGCTTTATTATTAATATCTGATATTGAATGCATAGATTAATAAGTTAAAATTAAAACTTAGTTCTTATGTATATCAAATCTTGTGCATCAAATCCTGTAGTTGTAGTCCCTATTTCTGTTAAATATATTAGTATTAGATGTATGCATGTATTTTTATGTGTTTTGATCTAGTTGAACATGTTTATATTCGGTATTTAAAAAAAATTATGATAGCCATTTAAAATATTTTTCAATAACCCCAATAAAAAATGTTGCATGTACATTTGGTGTCGTACAAATATTATACTTGGAATACATCATAATTCATACTATTATATATGTATATCTAAAGAAAAATAAAACAATTGAAGATTATTCAAAAACAGATAATTTGACTGAGCCAATGATGGTCCTTGAACTTACAAAATTCTACCACATGTTTATCGTCATCATGGCCACTGAACTAAATTTATTGTAGATGGCTATTTAACTAGTAGTTACCCCAAGGGTGCAAGTTACCCCAAGAGTGTTCTTGTTTTTAGTATTTATGTAACAAAAATACAGTTGAAATATCCAACTCTTAGGGCCTCTAGTTGTGCCATTTGGCAACTTACTATCTTCTTGTCCTCATGGCCATGACGAGGCTTCCCCACACTAGATGGTTTGCACCATTTCTGGAAAATACAACAATGCATCAATTTCTTATGGTAGATAAGATCTATACATGTGGGGAATTGCTATTTGATTGTTCCTTGGCTTTCTCTTGCATATTCTCTTATTTTTTTTATTGCTCCCAGAGACATTTATGCCCTATAATCAAAGTTCTTTTACTTGCTGATGACTTCTCTCTGTCGATTTGTGGTTCATGATTCACATCTCGAGCTGTGCAATTATTTAGAATAGTTTGCACTTAATTCTTTTGGTTTAGCATTGACTTCATCTGGGTTCTAAAAATGAAGCAATCACTTAAATAATAATATTTTGATTTTATTTTAATAGGTTTGATACGTCGTCAAATTTAGATCTATGCTCTACTTAGTTGGATGTCTATATGTTTATTATTCTTATTTCAGTATAAAATTACTATTGGAGAGTATTGTATACTCAATGAGAACCATCTTTAAGGATTTTAGAGGTTTATCCAATCTATCTTCAGTATGAACAAATGTCTAAAAGTTTACTATGTTTGTTGGAGGCTACAAATAGATTGAGTGACCTTGTTGTAAGAGTGAGTTGAAGGTGTTCTAAGTAATATTTATGAAGAAAATAACTATGGAGATGTTTTATAAGTATAAAAGGCTTATAATAAGGAACTTTTTGTGAAGATTTGCCCATGATCAGATATTAAGAGTTAAAATAGCTTGACTATATTTTGACTGTATATGACCAGTTTGACTAGTCATTTTGAGAGAGTTGTTATGAGTGATTAGAGCATGTATTGAAGTATCTAAGAACATGGAATAATTGAATAGGTCCTAAGGGTTTAACCCATGTGATATAATCATATGGATATTTAAAATATTTGAGTTGTTGTTTTAGAAGATTGATATTGTGTTTTCTATGTTTGAAGGCCTAAAGAGTGACGAGACCTAATGTGTAGGTTCAAGTGTTGAGTTGGTCTTCTAGGTGGCATGGACCCATGAGGGAGTTAACAAGGGTCTATTGGAGATATTTTTTATGTGTTAAAAGCATTGGCAAAATCTTAAATTACCCCAAGTAGTTGAAGTTTTAGTGTATGGTTGAGTAGGCCTGATATTTTTAGGTCTCAGCAAGACCAAATGGTGGTTTGGGGTTAATTAGGTAATGGAAAATATAAGTAGTTTAGGTTTACTACATATAATTTGTATAAAGACATATTTAAAATGTAGAACAAGTTTGGTAAGTATCTTGTGTGACTAAGATGGGTTAGATGAGTACATTGTGTGCCTAATATTTTGACACTTATCCTAATCTCATCGAGTTGGGCTCAACAGACATTTGTAGACTAACCACTTCTTCCATAGGACCAGGATCCTGAGACTTCGACCCCTGGTAACTTTTCATTGTCCCAAAATAATAGGCACCTAAATCTACGACTCGACATGTGTCTCCTCGCCATTACTCTTAAGATCTCCTTAACCTTGCCAAAACTGATAGGTGTAGGACCTATATGACTGACACTTGGGTCAACTACTCAATGGGTGGTGTGTTTCCATTGATCTCAAAGCATATCAAAATTAATATCTCTAAGCTTGTCAGTTTCCACATGTCACTCACTAGTTGGATCATTATTTCCAAGATCTACCATGTAAATTTGACATCAACACTGTTAATCACTATGAGTACATTCTCATCGATCTATCTAACTATTAACCTTACCACCAAGATCTTGGTCTCTAATAACCTAGGAATGTTGATAGATGTGTGGATGCTTCCCACTAGCCCATTTCGCAGACACACTACTAGGTCTAGCAGGCGCAACTGAGTAAAACATGCTCATTGACTGATCCATGCAATAACCTCCCATTAGATACGTACGATGTGTTGGTACTCGAATCCGCACTAGGACTTTGTGTCATTTTATGATAAATTAATGAATGAGACAGTTCAAATGCACCACATAGACACTCACCCTCACGCCATGCCAATGAGACTTGCCACGTTGGAACATAGGCTAATGAAATGTAGATGGTGTTTGGAAACACCACAGGAATTTTTAATAAAGATGAGCATGGTGTCCATAGTGGAAAGGTGAGGCCACATAGGAAATGCAGACGTCAAATTTTACAGCCCACGTGGAAAGCTTATAATATACTCAACGCCATGACACATCAGCCTTGCCATGTGGATGGAAGACACAGAATAACATAAAGTTCGAATCTTTGTTTTGATGGAGAAATGTGTGGACGCTCTTTGGAGGTCATCCCATTGACTGAAAAAAATTAAAATTGCAAATGAGAAGTGTGAGGTGTAGAAAACAATGACAGATAGTGGTGTAGAGTTCCACGGTGGTACAAGTTATGAAAAGCAAACATTTAAATTGCAGATCGCAATTTGTTTTTAGCCTCTCGCATCTCGCATAAGACAAAAGGAAATAGCAATGTTGCAGAAAGAGGAAACGGTGAAGCAATTTGCAAGTTTGTTAACTTGAAAATTGTTTATTCGTCTCTGGATCCCATGAGGTATAGAGAAGAGAATAGGTGAGTGGGAAAGTTGAAAGGACAATAATCACATTCCCAGTTGGACATGCCTCAGGGATGAATATTTTATGGAAAGATGGCTTTCATCCATATCCCATTGATCTTGGTCGAGAGATTGGGTTCTTGCTCAGTCCAAAACTGGGAAGTTCCTCGTGTTAGTTGCAGTCAAAAATGGCACAATCAAGCCAGGCCAATATACAAGTCTCAAATGGGGGATTTTTAATGGTTTAGCCAAATGGAACTTTTCCTGCATAAGCTGATCAGTAATGCTGGTGATGCATTTGATAATGTTTGAATCTTAAGCGTAATAGAGCTTGGTCTTCTTGAGAATGGTGGTGAATTAGAGATTCGAATTAAACCAGACAAATAAAGTGGGTCTATTACGCTGGTGGATTCTGATATTGGGATGGCAAAAGAAAATATTGTACAATGCCTAGGAAATATAGCCCAAAATGGAACTGCTAAGTTTATGAAAGGTGTTGAAGGAGATCAAAGAAGCTAGTTCTGATGACAACTTCAATGGGTTATTTGATGTTGGATTTTATTCTGGGTTTCTTGTTTCTGATGAGATTTTTGTCTCAACAAAGTGCCCAGAATATGAGAAGCAATAAATTTGGGAAGCTTATGGATCCTAATAAGGTAATTCTAAGAGGGACATGTATTTCTCCACCCCTCAAGACCGAGGATAAGCTTGGGTATGCAGATTCTGAAAATATCTCTTGAACCTTGTCAAAACTTGTTCACAATTTGTATTTTTCCCAATATGCATATGGAAGAAGATTGAAAATTTTTGGTAGTGGTCCAAAAAGATACCCAATATCAGGTAAAGAATGCCCAACTGAGACAAATCCTTGAAAAGTTTGAATATTATGTGTTAGGGCATCGTGCATGCCTAGCCTGGTTTCAATGGCTGAAAAACTACTCGGGAATGTGGTATCTCATTATGCACACAAAGTGTAGATTTTTATGTTGAGGCATCAACGATAGAAGAGCTTGGATTTTGAAATAATTTTATACAGGGTACTTTTATCAGTTAGGTTGTAGGAATGGGGGAAAAATTGAAAAAATAAAAAAATTGCAAGTTCTGGAAATTACAGATGTAGCCCCCAAGGTCCGTGGAAAGTTTGTGGTCCGTGGAAAGTTTGTGTGGGAGAAGCAACTTACAAAATACAAGCCTCCAAAATTAAATTGTTAATTGCAGTCAACTCTCTCAATCCCACCAGTCAAATTTAATGGAAGAAAAGTTAACTCAAAGAGCTTCACGGAAAATAGTTGGAGAAATACAATTTTATAATTTTTCACTTGTGTTAATTGAAAATTGCACTTGGATCTCCCATTTCCACTAGTCAACAGGAGGCCTTGGTGCAAGAGGGAACTTCCATAGCTAAATGTAATTTTGCAATTTGTAATTCTGCGAATTGCAATTTGCACATTTACAATTTACAAGTTGCAGTTCTGCAAATTGCAATTTGCAAATTTGTAATTTGCAAATTGTAATTCTACAAATTACATTTTACAAACTGTAGTTCTACAAATTACAATTTGCAACTTTACAATTTACAAATTGTAATTTGTAAATTTTAAATTTGCAAATAGTAAAACTAAAGCTGGGACTCAGATTTCCCCATAAAGTCAAAAGGTGAAAATAATGCATTTATTCATTTCAAAGTGTGAAAACACAAATTTACAAAAGACAAAAGTGCAAAATGTAAAGGTGAAAAATGCAAAATATGAAAAACAAAGTTGGAGTGAAAAAGAAAAAGGTTAAATAAACCTAAGTATTGCATTTTATCACGCTTTGCTTGTTCAAGCTCCTCTATATGAAAGAAATTACAGGTTTGCAAATCCAAGGTGGGCCACTCCAAAGAATATGTCTCGAATAGCCATGGATCTAGAATATTCCTGTGCCTTCATTGCAAGAGCAGGTTATTCCATGACATGCATTAAGGGGATGGCCATTATCTAGGAGGTTCCAATTATGCAAGCAAGTGGTAAATGACATCTTCAAGCAGTTACACAAAAGACAAATAGTTTGTTTGGCCTCCCCCACAAATTTTCACCTTCTAGCTCATGTAAAAGGCATCTCCAGTGAGGAAATCAAAGAGTTTGTTGCAAATATTCATCATTATTTTTAGAGGTAGTAAGAGCAATGATATTTTGTGTAAATGGGTGAAGATTCCAGACATGGAAAAGGATTTTTTAAATGGGAGAATCTTTGTGAAACTTTGGGGTGGTGGTTACAATTTTGAAAATTACAAAATGCGATCCCCACTCCTATTTTTGAAAAGAAGGGGGAAAATGTATAAATAGAAGGCTTGTCTTCTATTCAATTTTTTGTTGGTCTTTGATTTTATCTCTAAGTATAAACTCTTCCAAATTTTGGGATCACTATTATGTCAATTTTGTATCTCCTACTAAGGTGGTTACAGTTGTATAGCTATTGAAAAACTCTGAGAACATGTCTATATGTCTCCCCTATCCAACATGGATGAAATCCACCATGCTTGTCCCCATCGCAACATTTTTGAAACATTGATGTATGTAAAATTTTCTTTCAAAGATAATGGAAATAAATTCTCTTTTTTCATATAGATTTGGAAATATTTTGTTGAATACCTCTTAAGGTCACCCTGAGTTTATGAATTTTATAGAGAAAGGTATTTGAGATTCTAAATGCAATGTATGCTCTAGGGTTTCAGGGATAATTTGGGTACTTGCATTGTATAGGCACCAATGGATGTAAATTACTCTTGGTAGCCCCCCTTAGATTGTTAGTCATTTTTTCTACATCTTTTCAATGAGTGATGTCATGTATTTTGTTGGAATCCTTGTTGTTTGAAAACTACCAACACGCCACCCTATTTTTATAACTATCAAACCATCTTAACTTGCAAATAATACACCCTTTGCATACTATAAGTGTTATTTGCCTTGTAGATGCATAAAATATTGCATACTTAACATGTGTTTCCATTTTATGATTTAAAGACACAACACTATAGTTTTCCATTGAGCCCATGTTGTTGAAAATTCTTTATAATAAAGATTGCATTCATACACCCATCTATCTTTAGTAGCTCGTATGCGACTTAGTGCATTTATTCATTTTGTGTGACAACCCTTCCTTGGTGGATTGAATGAGTTTGGTTATGCTTTAGTCACATTTATGTTCCCTTGTGCCAATAATTTGCATGGAGGTTGAATTGCAAAATCTCTCCATGTGAGCAAGATACCCCTTAGGTCTTCACACCTTAGTTTAGGTAGAGGCAGAAGTGGAATGAAGCTGACTATATCTTCTCTTGATGCCTCTTAGTCATTTTCTCCATTTGGTTCATTATTGATGCCAAACCCTCCCTCAACTATAATGACATATCAGTGGGTTTTCATATTGGATTACCTTTTTATTCAAGTGTGTAAGGATGAAGAAAGAGGTGTATATCTAAGAATCAACTCTCAACTAGCACCATTACCAAGGATTAAATTGAAGTCCTAGTCACTTGTGTTGTCGACGACTCTCAGAGAGAGATAATATCATTTTTAAAGTTCTCTACCTATTTGTATTGATCTGATTATCTTTGGTTCATGAATGTCAACACTCATCAGTCACCATTGTCGAGGACTAAATTGAAGTCCAGGTCACTTGTGTTACTAGGGACTCTTGTAGAGAGTAGTAAATAATCCAGGTTTGAAAAAGTTCTCTACCAATATTTGATGCAAAAAGCTTAGTTGTGTTTTCAAAAAAAGATTTATTCATATTATCTCATGTTTTTGAGTGTTGAGGTTATTTGAATTTATTTTGTTATCTTGGTCATCAATGCCACAACACTCCACTAGGGACGTCCTAGGAGTTGAGATATTGGATAATTCACATATGCTGAATTTATTACAAAGAACTATAAATTGGTCATGTTTTGAGGTGGTTTCCCCTTGCTGAACATGAATCTAAAATTTTCATTATCTTTGATTTCATACATCATCACTAATTTTACCAAGATATGGTTTCAGTATGTATCACTGCAAGTTTTTAAATGGTTATATTATAGAAGTTTGCTTCTAGTGGCTACTTCAAAACATCATCTAGTTTCAAAGAAGGATTAGTGCCCACTTTGAATATCTTCATCATTGAAAGTTATTTTTCTTTCAAAATTGGAAGGACTGATGTCATCCTCTAAAGGTGACTCATCTAAGAAACTTGTCTCGCTCCTAAGTTTGATTTAGAAAAGAGGGAGACAAGTTTGGAGACCTGTTAACGGACAACTTGCAGCTACAAAACACTGTGTGGGATATCAAGATTGTAGTAATCCTAAACTTTTTATTGAAATTCCTATTGTTAAATATTGTGATAGTTCTCCTAGTGATTTAGAATTTTACAGTCTCATTTACTATCCAGCTCCTTCTCAACCAACTTAATCCCCTCCTAAGTTTGATCCATGAAGTCCCCCTCGTTCACCCCCTCACATCCCTTTACCATTTGGTTGTGAACCCACCATTGAACTAATCATGAGGCATAGGAACCAAGATGAGATTGAATGCCATACATTCGACATTTATATATTCTAGCCTATCAATTTTGATGACATAGAAGGTTATCCCAATGAGGTCCTGAATGAAGTAAAGAAGCACCTTTCAAATTTTTAATGAAACAATGCAGTGAGTGGTGATCAACATTTGAGGGATTTTCATAATATAAATAAAGACTATGAGGTTGAGAATAAGGATGTGTGCATTAATTTGTTTGTGAGCATGTTGGAAGACGATGAATGAGAGTGGTTCAATTTTCATCCACATGGATTCATTGAGTCATGGGAATAAATGAAGAATGTTTTTAGAATTCAGTATGGTGATAGAATTGATCCCAGATTCCTTTTGGCTGAATTTGAAAACATCAAGAAGAATTAGAATGAGTGCATGCTAGACTTAAACACATGGTTTAACAAATTTGTGATGTAACTACCCAAGAATATAAATCCTAGTGATATAGTGTGCTTGATAAAATATGGTGATGCCTTTGACAAGAAGGTTTGGTACTACTTGAGGGACAAGGCTTCTATGAACTTGAGGTTGGCATTCAATATGGACATTCAAATGGAGAATAACATAAAGGCTATGGAAAAGTCCATGAACAAGTAGGTTGGTGTTGTAGTTTTGTCAATGATGTCTCCAAGGTGACCAAGGATGTTGATAAGGTGTCATGTGTGCTAGAGTGATAAAGATGAAGTGTGGTTCAGTGTTCTTGCATAGTTCTTTAGTGTTTGACTTGGATAGGTAGATGGTAGATATTAATTTTTTTATAGTGAAGTTTAAGATACCCTATGGGTGTTATGATTTATTGAGTGGTTATGGAAGTGAAAATAATTCATTAGATTTGTCATATGAGTGTTTAGGTTTAAGTAGTCATCTTGGCAGAAAAGGTTGAGTAAGCAATTTGATGACATCATATTTCACATGTGTGAAGATTTCAGAAGTAGTTTGATAGGTAGATGGATTCCCCTATGAGAGGATATAATGTGGTTTAAATTATAGGTTTGGACATTAAGCATAGTAAAAGTTATAAAATTTCAAGGTTGGCCTCTTATACAAAGTTCACTAAGTTTCTATACTTAGCTAAATTTTCAAGAGGAAATCTAACAATGAGCGTTCAAAAGATATAATGATGAGAATATAATATAAAAGACAAATATCTATGGTGATAGTTTAATCAGGTGATGAATATACATTTTAAGTGATTAATATAACTAGATAAAGATCTAACAATGAGCATTAAACTTCTCAGATAGTGATCAATTGTGAGAGTGAATTCAATGAGTCAAAGATCTTGAGAATGAATGTGATGAAGGCATGTGTCTCAATCATGATGATTTTTCAAAATATCAGTAGAACATGGGTTTTTGTGTAGATATAGAACTATGGTGTGTTTTTATTGAAATATTAAATTCTCATAAGGCACGTAGGACTACCAAGTGGTGCAAAAGCTAGGACTGACAATAATGTGCTCAGAAGGCACGTGAGGGTGCCAAGTGTCTTAATCATGAAATCACAAATTAATGATCAATAGGGAGCATCAAAATATTTAAATTTAGGAGGCTTGTAAGCATTATATTTAGTGACCTTTATCAAGTTTCTATGGGAAATGAGATGAAGATACGTGTCTGCAAGGTTTTCATTACATAGTGACCACTAACATTTGACTTAGCAAAGAGAAAAACTAGTCTGCAGTATTTTTCTTATATTTTTTGATCTAGGATGAATTTGAAGGTGATGTTAAAATAATTTTTTTAAATGAATTAAATTCATATCCATAAAAGTTAATTATAATATTTTAATGCTCTTACAAGTAGATATTGACCTCCAAAGTTGACTAAAGGTTTGACCATATTCTGTAAGTGACCTGAGAAGGATATTTGAATTGTTCTTTATGGTATTTTGATATTTCAATATGAAATAACTATTGGAGAGTATTTTATACTCAATGATAAACATCTTTAATTATTTTATAGGTTTATCCAATCTATCTTCAATATTAACAAATGTCTAAAAGTTTACTATGTTTGTTGGAGGCTATAGATAGATTGAGTGACCATGTTGTAGGAGTGAGTTGAAGTTGTTATAAGTAGAATTGATGAAGAAAATAACTATGGAATTTTTTTAATAATTATAAAAGGATTATAATAAGGAACTATTTGTCAAGATAAGCCCATGATTAGATATTAAGACTCAAAATAGCTTGACTATATTTTCACTGTATATGACCAGTCTAACTAGTCATTTTGAGAGAGTTGTTATGAGTGCTTAGAGCATGTATTGAAATATATAAGAACATTAAATAATTGAATAGCTAATAAAGGTTATAAAAATGTGATATAATCATGGATATTTCAAATATTTGAGTTGTTATTTTAGAAGATTGAGATTGTGTTTTCTATGTTTGAAGGCCTAAAGAGCGACGAGACCCAATGTGTAGGTTCAAGTGTTGAGTTGGTGTTCCAGGTGCAATGGACCCATGAGGGATTTATCAAAGGTATATTGGAGATACTTTTTATGTGTTCAAAGCATTGGTAAAATCTTAAATTGTGCCAAGTAGTTGAAGTTGTAGCGTTTGGTTGAGTAGGCCTAATATTTTTAGGTCTCAACAAGACCCAATGGTGGTTTAGGGTTAATGAGGTAATTGAAAACATAAGGAGTGTAGGGTTATTACATATAATTTGTATAAAGACATATTTAAAATTTAGAACAAGTTTGGTAAGTATCTTGTGAGACTAAGATGGGTTAGATGAGTTTATGGTATAAATAGTAGGCATAATTGGCCTATTTGGAGAGTAGTTGAGAAAGTGTGTAGATGAGAAAAATATTTGTGAAGGTTGTGAGAGCCAGGTGGATGTCTTGAGAGGCATAATAGAGTGTGGATTTCATGTATGAACTTGTGGTCATGATTATAGTGTTGAATTTACATGTTTGATGCATGAGAACAAATGAAGGTGTGTAGATTGATCCAAAAAGAGGTTTTGGATGCCTTGCTTGTGTATGAAGGTTTGAATGAGAGAAGAGGATTCAAGAAAGTTTTTTTATAGGTTTTATCCATTATATTGAGAAATAATCATATTTTTGGAGTTCATTCATTTCATAGATGTTGTGTTGGTGCTCAACATCTTAGTCAAGTTGGTGCTTGTCATCTTTAGGTGTTGGTGCTTCACTAAAGTCTCATTTTTGTAATAATATTATAGGACAAGTAGTCCATGTGTTTTTATACTTGAGATTGGTTTTCCTCCCCCAAGATGGTTTCCCACATAGATCTTGTGTTATATTTCATGTTCATTGTTATGAGTGGGTTATTTCCTTCTTGATTGATTATGGTGTATGACTAAGGGTTTGAATGATTTAGATTGAAGTTTTCAAATATCTTGATTCACTGAATCACCCTTTAGTGATTTTAATTCTAACAATTGGTATCATACTAGGACCTTATGAACAAGTGTAACCACTTAAAGGTAATCTTAGGTACAATGATAAGTTCTCAAGGTTTCTCTCTTAAACAAGCTATGTTGTTCAATGGATCTAATTATGCTTTATGAAGTGAAAGAATGAAGACCTACATCATGCCCTTAAGGTTTGACACTTAGAAATATATTTTGGATGGTTATTCCATGCCACCCACTCCCCCAAATAGTGCTACAGATAAGAAACTAAGTGAGAACAATTCAAAAGCTATGAATGGTATCATTTATGGTTTTTTAGAGGCTGAGTTCTCCAAGGTAATACATTGTAAGTATTTCAAGGAAATTTGGGAAAAATTATAGCTCATCTATGAAGGATATTCAAAACTCAAGTTGGTCAAAATAACAATCTACTAAAGGTAATTTGAAAGTCTCAAAATGAAGGGAGATGATACTACGGCTTCCTATCTTCTAAGAGTTAATGAGGTAGTGGACATGATCAAAGTCATGGGATAGGTTATTAAAGAAGTCACTATAGTGCAAAAGGTATTATAATCTCTCACTTTCAAATTTGATTCAAAAGTTTTTGATATATAAGAAAGTCATGATCTCACCAAAATGAAGATGGATGAATTACATGGCATTCTCTTTTCCTATAAGATGAGAGTTAATGAGGACAAACCACCAAAGAAAGAACCAGATTTCAATGCAGAAAAGAAGCTAAAGAAGAAGTTCTAAGGTAATAAGGTCAATAATGATGAGTTTTTGATATTGATGATGATGAATTAATAGCTTTGTTAACAAGAAGACCGAAAATAAGTTTGGGCAAGTTTAAGGGTAAACTTCCGTTTAAATAATTCAATTATGGAGAGATAGGTCATTTTTCCAAAAAGTGTCCTCATAAGCATAAGGTAAATGACAAAGAAGAAAATGAAGAATATCATGATAATGAAAAGAAGAAATTTAGGTCTAATAAGAGCAAGAAAGATTTCAAAAGGTATAATGGCCGAAATAAGTTTTACAAGGACAAGAGGAGTCTCTACACCAAGGGATATTACAACTCATCTAATGAGAATGATGGTAGTGATTTTGAGAATGATCATGAAGATGATGGTCATGCTGAAGATGAAGCCATGTTCATGATTTTGGAAGGTAGTTGATCATATCAAGAAGAATCTACATGGTTTGGAGGTGGTTTAGGTGATACAGATAATGAATAAGACAAGGTAAACTTTGAGACTGAGTTGATGAATGCCCTTGAAGATATAAAGATTGAGAAGAAGAAAACTAAGAAGTTAAAGTCTCAAGTAAAGGAATATGAGGTGGAATTTAGTGTGTTTGAGGCAAGAATAGATGAAGACTTCAAAGGGTGTACAAATTTAGTCAAGCTTATTAATGATTAGCTAGAGACTGTGAATGCAAAATTGAAGGCCAAAGCATTTGAATGTTCAAGGTATGTAACTGAGATTGGTTATTTAAGAGATGAGTTAAAAAATACTTCAAGTCAAGTTAAGTCATTTGTGAAGTTTGAAAAGTGATTAATTCATCTAGATAACATTTTTAGTAGTAAAAAATATGCAATAAATAGAACTGGTATTAGATACATAGTTAATAGAATTGGTATTGGATACATAGAAGAACAATAGAATACTACTCATGATGACTTGAAGAATTTTGTGAACAAGAAAAATAATACTTTTAAGATCAATAATCAGTTAAGAAATGAAGTTACTAACAAAAAGAAAACAAATAAAATTAGAGGACCAAATGCAATGAGATGTGCAAACATTAATGCTTACTACTACACTTGTAATCAATTTAGTCACAAGGATAGAGAGTGTAAAAGACATTCTAGGAATGCATTTTCTTATAACTATGAATGGAGTCATCAATTAAGTTTTGTGAGTTAAAGTGAGTGTTATAATTGTCATGGCATAGGACACATTACAAGATTTTGTCCTAAAAAGATAAGACAAGTTGAGTTTCCATCATGAAGAGTTGTTTGCTATGATTGTATAGGAATTGATCACATTGCTAAGTTCTACAAATAAAGGACATCAAGTTAGAATAAGTCATTTTAGGATCCTAGAGTGCAAGGTAGAAGGAAAGTTAAAATATGGAAACCAAAAGTGAAAAGTATGTCCCATGATCAGTCTGCATGTCCAAGAGGAATTTTTTCCATGGTAGAAGATGTTTCGCAAGTCAAAAAATTCCAAGTTTACTCATTATTTTCTCATGATAACAATAAAGAGGCAAAGTTCACTAAAGAGACCAAGGTAGCTGAAACCTGTCCTAAGGTATTTGTAAACTTAAGTAAACAAACTAAAGTTGTTGAGAAAGTTTCCTATAGAAAATATCAATTGAGAATGTCAAGTGTTGATGCTTTTAAATGTGATAATGATAATTTAAGTGAAAATTTATGCCAAGATTCTCTATTTTATCAATGTATTGTAAATACCATCCTAGACGAAAAGGAAAGTGATAAAAAAGATAAACAAGATGATTCAGTCAAGAAACATAAGAAGAAGAAAAATGATAAGTTCAAGTTATCCAAGAAGGAGAGAGAATATGAGGAGTTATGGGAAACTCCTGGCTTCATAGTTTTTTATGATATTGTTGGTTAGGGGCGTCTCTCTTTAGGCTTAAAAGAGACACTTGTCAAAAGAATGAAGCAGAGTGGATGCTAGTTGAGTTTTAGTTGATATTGTTGTTCAAGAAAGGTCACGAGAAGATGTGTTGGCTTAATGTGAAAGGACATGAAGAAGTTTAGTAATCTGAAGGATGATCTAGTTAGTAAAATGGTGAATAATGAATCTAAGTGTGCAAGGATTGTAGGGAGGGAATGGAAGTCTCTAGGTGTCTAATCAAGGATGACTAAAGGAAAGGTTGATATGGAGTATGATTATAATGTGTTGTCATGATGTTGGTATCATTAAGAAGGTCTAAGAGTTTCGTAACAAGTTGTGTCTATCATAGAGTTCACATTGTTTTAAAGATGAGATAGTTCCATGAGAGTGCTTTGAAAAGGTTCTAAACCATGATGGCTTATAGAGGATAAAGGATAATTTTAAAGAGATCCATATGAGATTTATTCATGTCTATTATAGTTTTTTAAGTTGATCTAATGAAGATATGAGATCTATTGGTTGTCTCAAAAGGATATTGACTGGGTGTGGATAGTGTTGAAAATTTGATGACAAATCTAGTTTGTTGAGAAGTCTTTTTGAAGATATCACGATCCACGTGGAGTATGGAGTTGGGGGGGGTGGGGCTAACTTAGATATTTTTAAAGGATTGAAGAGATATTCATGATGTGAGGGGTATAATTTGTGATATTGTTGGAGGTTTGTCAATTATTTCTCCAAGATAACCAAGGATGTTACTGAGGTGTCATGTGTGCTAGAATGATAATGACAAAGTGTGCTGCAGTGTTCTTACATAGTTCTTCAGTGTTTGACTTAGATAGGTAGATGGTGGATGTTATTGATAGTATGGTCAAGTTGTAAAGACCCTGCAAGTGTTTATTAGTTCTTATAGGGATTATGGAAGTAAAATGAATTCATTAGAGTAGTCATATAAGTGTCTATATTCAATTAGGCATCTTGGTAGACAAGGCTGAGTAAGAAATTTGATGAGTTCAAATTTCACATATGTGAAGATTTTAGGAGTAGTTTGATATATGAATAGATTCCCCTTTTAGAGGTGATTGTGTTGTTCTAATTTTAGGTCTTGACATTGTATAAAAGGTTATAATAGTGTAAATTTGGCCTCTTAGATAGAGTTCACTAAGTTTTTATACTTAGAAAAATTTGCAAGAGGAGATCTAATGGTGAGTGTTCAAAAGATATAAGGACAAGAATATGATCTAAAAGATGAAGATTTATGATGAGAGTTTAATCAATCAGTGAATATATATGGTGAGTGATTCATCTGACTAGATAAGCATCTAATGATAAGCGTTAAACTTGTCAGATAGTGATTAATGGTGAGAGTGAAGTCAATAAGTCAAAGATCCTAAGAATGAACGTGATGAAGACATGTGTCTCAATCATGATGATTTGATAGAATATCAATGAGACATAAGTTTTTTTGAATATATATATATATATATATATATATATATATATATATATATATATGGTACAACTCAATTAAAATGGTCAATGCTCAGAAGGCATGTGGGACTACAAAGTGGTGCAAGAGCAAGGACTTACATCATTATGCTCAAAAGCCATGTGAGGCTACCAAGTATCTTAATCATAGAAGCACAGATCAATGATCAATGGTGAGCATAAAAGATTTAAATTTAGGAGGATCATAAGGAGATTAACAAATCATGTTTTATTAAGTTTCGATGGGACATGAGATAAATACACACGTTTACAAGGTTTGCATTACACATTGACCGTTGGCATTTGAATTAGAAAAGGGGAAAACTTATCTACAATATTTTGCTTATATATTTTGATCTAGGATGAATTTGAAGGCAATGTAAAAATAAAAGATGTAAATGATGTCAAGTTGTAAATGACTTGAGAAAGTTTCCTATAAAAAATATCAATTGAGAATGTCAAGTTTTGATGCTTTTAAATATGATATTGACACTTTAAGTGAAAATGTATGCCAAGATTCTCTATTTTATCGATGTATTGTACATACCTCCTAGACGAAAAGGAAAGTGATAAAAAAGATAAACAAGATGATTCAGTCATGCAAAATAAGAAGAAGAAAAATGATAAGTTCAAGTTATCCAAGAAGGAGAGAGAATATGAGGAGTTATGGGAAAATCCTGGCTTCACAGCATTTTAGGACATTGTTGATTAGGGGTGTCTCTCTTTAGGCTTAAAAGAGACACTTGTAAAAAAAATGAAGCAGAGTGGACGCTAGTTGAGTTTTGGTTGATATTGTTGATCAAGAAAGGTCATGAGAAGATGTGTTGGCTTACTGTGAAAGGACATGAAGAATTTTAGTAATCTAAAGGATGATCTAGTTAGTAAAATGGTGAATAATGAATCTAAGTGTGCAAGGATTGTAGGGAGGGAATGGAAGTCTCTAGGTGTCTAATCAAGGATGATTGAAGGAAAGGTTGATATGGAGTATGATTATAATGTGTTGTCATAATGTTGGTATCATTAAGAAGGTCTAAGAGTTTTGTAACAAGTTGTGTCTATCATAGAGTTCACATTGTTTTAAAGATGAGATAGTTCCATGAGAGTGCTTTGAAAAGGTTCTAAACCATGATGGCTTATAGAGGATAAAGGATAATTTTATAGAGATCCATATGAGAGTTATTCATATCTACTATATTTTTTTAAGTTGATCTAATGAAGATATGAGATATATTGGTTGTTTCAAAAGGATATTGACTAGGTGTGGACAGTGTTGAAAATTTGATGACAAATCTAGTTTGTTGAGAAACCTCTTTGAAGATATCACGATCCACATGGAGTATGGAGCTAGGGGGGATAACTTAGATAGTTTGAAAGGATTGAAGAGATATTCATGATGTGAGGGGGATAATATGTGAGATGTTTCATATGTGATATTGTTGGAGGTTTGGAAATTATGTCTCCAAGATGACCAAGGATGTTACTGAGGTGTCATGTGTGCTATAATGATAATGACAAAGTGTGCTTCAGTGTTCTTACATAGTTTTTCAGTGTTTGATTTAGATAGGTAGATGGTGGATGTTATTGATAGTATGGTCAATTTATAAAGACCCTACAGGTGTTTACTAGTTCTTATAGTGATTAAAGAAGTAAAATGAAATCATTAGTATAGTCATATGAGTGTCTATATTCAAGTAGGCATCTTGGTAGACAAGGCTGAGTAAGCAATTTGATGAGTTTATATTTCACATATGTGAAGATTTTAAGAGTATTTTGATATATGAATAGATTCCCATTTTAGAGGTGATCATGTTATTCTAATTTTAGGTCTTGACATTATATAAAATTTTATAATAGTGTAAAGTTGGCCTCTCAGACAGAGTTCACTAAGCTTTTTATACTTAGAAAAATTTGCAAGAGGAGATCTAATGGTGAGTGTTCAAAAGATATAAGGACAAGAATATGATCTAAAAGATGAAGATATATGATGAGAGTTTAATCAATTAGTGAATATCTATGGTGAGTGATTCATCTAACTAGATAAGCATCTAATGATAAGCGTTAAACTTGTCAGATAGTGATCAATGGTGAGAGTGAAGTCAATAAGTCAAAGATCCTAAGAATGAATGTGATGAAGAGATTTGTCTCAATCATGATGATTTGATAGAATATCAATGACACAAAAGTTTTTTTGAATATATATATTGATGGTACAATTCAATTAAAATAGTCAATGCTCAAAAGGCACGTGGGACTACCAAGTGGTGCAAGAGCAAGGACTGACATCATTGTGCTCAGAAGCCATGTGAGGCTACCACGTATCTTAATCATAGAAGCAAAAATCAATGATCAATGGTGAGCATAAAAGATTTAAATTTAGGAGGATCATAAGGAGATTAAAAAATCATGTTTTATTAAGTTTCAATGGGACACGAGATGAATACACATTTTTGCAAGGTTTGCATTACACATTGACTATTGGCATTTGAATTAGCAAAAGGGAAAACTAATCTATAGTATTTTGATTAGATATTTTGATCTAGGTTTAATTTGAAGGAAATTTAAAAATAAAAGTTGTAAATGACTTCAAGGAACATATAAAAAATTTAACTAGAATATTTGAATATTCGTAGAGTTGTATATATTTAGGCCCAAACTTGACCAAACATTTAACCATATTTTATAAGTGACCCGAGAAGGATATTTGAGTTTTTATAGATGGTATTTATATATTTAAAGATTAAATAACTATTTGAAAGTGTTTTATACTCAATGAGAACCATATATGATTATTTTAGAGGTTTGACCAATCCATCTTCAGTATGATGAAATGTTTACAAGTTGATTATGTTTGTTGGAGGCTACAAACATATTGAGTGACCATGTTCCAAGAGTGAGTTGAAGGTGTTATGAGAAGAATTTAAGAATAAAATGAATATAGAGATGTTTTATAAGTCTTAAAGGTTTATAATAAATCATTGGTTGTCATGATATGTCCCTAATTAGATATGGAGAGTCAAAATAGATTGATTATATTTTGACTATATATGACCAGTCTGAGTGGTCATTTTGAGAGATTTGTTCTAAGTGATTAGAGCCTATATTGAAGTATCTAAGAACATGAAGGAATTAAATAGGTCCTGAATGTTTAATCCATGTGATATAATAATATGGGTTTGTTGTTAGGGTGTGGAGCTAAAAGCTTCAACTGTTTGCAGACATGAAGAAGGTTGTTGAAGAACCAAAAGAACCGATGTCGGTAGCATGACAGACATCGGTCAGATGCAGTGCAGAAGGCAACCAATGATGGTAGCTAGTCGGTCGACGTTGGCAGATTCAGGCAAGCAGGGACCGGTGTCAGTCGCCTGTGCGTTCCAGAACTGTTGTTGACGAACAGTCAGTTAAGTGAAGCGAGTGTTTGCATGTCAAATGACTAATTATAGTCACGAGCTGCGTGTCTAATTATTGTAGTTAGATTTCTATTTTTGTAACCATGGGATTCTATTTAAAGACCCATGAGGCATGTATTGTAATTATCAAGAAGGCAAGTAAAAACATTTAAGCAAGCAAGGTCAAGGAGATCTACAGGTGTAAGTTCAAGGAGATCAGATGAAACATTCAAGGAGGGATAATAACTCAGGCTATAGAGTTGTTTTGGTTGAGCAAGAGAGAGAGGGAAGAAGGTCTTGAGGTGTGGCAAGCCTTTGAGGTGGAGGAAGAAGTGGCATCTTCCTTATTGTATTTTCTTCTAGTAATATTTAATACAAGAGTGTGTATTGTCTCTCAAATTCTTTGCTGTCTCAAGTTTCTAGTTCCTTAATCATTCTGGTATAATTCTATGTTTAATTGCTTATAAGAAAGTAATCAATTGTGCTTTCATTGGATAAGGGGTCCCTAAAAGTTGGTATCAGAGCTATGGTTTGCAGGAAGCAGGTTATTGTTTTTGATTACAGGTCATTCACAGGGTTTTCTGATTGAGTGGGAGTTCAACAATGGCAGAAAAAAGTAAGCTACGAATGGAGAAGTTTAACGTCAAGAATTATCAATATTGGAGGATGCAGATAAAGGATTATCTATATCAGAAGGATTTATACTTATCGTTGGGTGGGGTTGCATGCAAGCCCACAGATATGAAGGATGAAGAATGGAGTGTTCTTGATCGGAAGGCTCTTAGTTCCATAAGGTTGAGCCTTGCATTGTCTGTGATTTCCAGCTTATCACAGTGTAAGACCACGGAAGAGTTGATAAAATCCTTGGCGAATTTATACGAAAAGCCCTCGGCTTCTAATAAGGTATATCTTATGAAGCCGTTATTTACTTTGCAAATGAAGGAAGGTGGATCGGTACATACTCATCTCAGTGATTTCCATGGTTTGGAAAACCAATTAGCTTCAGTCAATATTGTTTTTGATGATGAGGTAAAGACTCTCTTGATTTTATGTTCTTTGCCTGAAAGTTGGGATAGTTTGGTTATGGCAGGAAGTAATTCTGCATCTGCTTCTAAAATCTTAAAAGTTGATGATGTTGTAAGTGTGATCTTGAATGAGGAAATATGCAGGAGAAGCATAGGTGAATCATCAGGGAACGCTCTAAGTGCAGAAAGCAGGGGAAGGCAAAGGGAGAAGGTTGAGTAAGGGAAATCAAGGTCGGGAAGGAGCTCCGAATCCAAAGGTATTACCTACTGGTTTTGTGGAAAGAAAGGACATACAAAGGAGTGTTGGTTGAGAGATAAAGAGAATCAACATGCAGGTATTGAAGAAGCAAAGGATGCAAATATTATGGTATAGGATGCTCTCATATTTTATTTGGATAGTCAGGTAGGATCATGGATTTTAGATTTTGGTTCATCTTTTCATGCATCCCCAAACAGAGATTTGTTCCATGAGTATGAACAAGAAGACTTTGGAGTGCTTTATTTAGGGGATGGTACGCCTTGTCAGATAGTTGGCAAAGGGAAAGTGCAGCTGAGATTGCAGATTGACAACACATGGGTGTTGAAGGAGGTCATGCATGTTCCAATTCTGAAGCAGAGTTTGATTTTTGAAGGAAGGTTGGGTGATGAGGGATGCACAATAACCCTCAAAGCGGAATCTTGGAAGGTTACCAAGGGTGCACTTGTTCTAGCAAGAGGTAAGAAAGTAGATACTTTTTATCTATCTACTTGTATTGCTAACTCTACTTCTGGTTTATCTACTTCAGCTGTAGATTCGAAGATGTGGCTTAATAGGCTTGGTCACATGAATAGGAAGGGAATGGAAGTTCTTGATTTGAAAGGTATGTGTTCAGATTCAGAAAGCATAGATAAAGTTCATTGCAGGAAAAGGAAATTTGATGCTTTTGACAGGAACAAAGAAGCCTTGATGTTTATGGAGGAGATGAAGGACAGAGATCAGTCACAGGGGCTGATTAAATCTAAGCAAGGCAGTATGGATAGAGGTTTGATCCAAGAAGAGCTCACGGATGAAGATTTCATCACTTACAAAAAAACACAGGTACCGACACTGGTGCTCCCATGGCACCAACGTCGACCAGACAGAATTCGACATTGGTCATGTGCAGACCAGCAGGGTCGATAGGTCGGGCAGGAGAAGTCTGACATCGGTCAACAGGACTGACCTCTGTAGGTGGGACACCGACGTCAGCCAGGGAAACAACGTCGGTAGTCAGGGTCAGTGCAGGGAACTGACATTGGTTGAGAGCAAACTGGGAGATGGCTGAGATCGGTCACTGGAATGGATGTTGGCTGGACAACAAGCTGTCAAGGAGTCTCAAACACCCATATAGAGGTTAGAAAGGGTAAGTGAACCTCATATTCGTTGTTCACCTTCTTTATATTGCTTACTGATAGTTAAGAACTAGGAAGATGGAAGAAGCAATGCAGGTAGAATCCAGAAATAGTGGGAGCTTTGCATAGATGAGGAGTGTGAGTCCTTGGAGAAGAACCAAACAGGGATTTGTTGGTAGAGTTGTCAGCTAGAAGGAAGCACTAGATAGAGGGATGGATTCCCATATTAGAGAAGAGAGTGGATGGACACGTGAGATAGAAGGCTATGGTATATGGTCTTGATTAGGCTGCAGGACAATGGAGGTTTGACCATTGTATTTTATCTTTACTAGGTTATATAATATTAGCTACATTATCTTGTTACTGTATTGTGTTACTTGTTGCAGGGTTTCATATATAGGGAGTTTTCTGAGCTAAGGGTAGAGTTGGTTCAGAAGTATGTCATGAAGAATTTGGGAGCAGCAAAATTCTTTTGGCATAAGTGACAGGTATTGCATCACAAGTTTTGTGGTGGTTGGTCTTCAAGAGTGACTTTGAAGAGGGATACAGAGCCAAAGGAACAAAATAGATAGTGTACAGGTATAGGTACAGTAGCAGTTATTTATCTCCAAGTGGGAGATTGTTAGGGTGTGGAGCTAAAAGCTTCAACTATTTGCAGACATGAAGAAGGTTGCTGAAGAACCAAAAGAACCGGTGTCGGCAGCATGACTGACATCGATCAGATGCAGTGTAGAAGGCAATTGGCGATGGCAGCTAGTCAGCTGACGTCGGCAGAACCAGGCAAGTAGGGACCAACATCGGTCGCCTGTGTGTTCCAGAACTGCTGTTGATGAACAGTCAGTTAAGTGAAGTGAGTGTTTGCATGTCAAATGACTAATTATAGTCACAAGCTGCATGTCTAATTATTGTAATTAGATTTCTTTTTTTGTAACCATGGGATTCTATTTAAAGACCCATGAGACATGTATTGTAATTATCAAGAAGGCAAGTAAAAGTATTGAAGCAAGCAAGGTCAAGGAGATCTACAGGTGTAAGGTCAAGGAGATCAGCTGAAGCATTCAAGGAGGGATAATAACTCAGGCTATAAAGTTGTTTTGGTTGAGCAAGAGAGAGAGGGAAGAAGGTCTTGAGGTGTGGAAAGCCTTTGAGGTGGAGGAAGAAGTGGCATCTTCCTTATTGTATTTTCTTCTAGTAATATTTAATACAAGAGTGTGTATTGTCTCTCAAATTCTTTGCTATCTCAAGTTTCTAGTTACTTAATCATTCTGGTATAATTCCATGTTTAATTGATTATAATAAAGTAATCAATTGTGCTTCCATTGGATAAGGGGTCCCTAACATTTGTGAAATATTTTAATTTTTGCTTCATAAGTTTGAGACTGTGCTTTCTATGTTTGGATGCCTAAAGAGTAAGGAGACCTAATTGATAGGTTCAATTGTTGAGTTGGTTTTATAGGTGGCATGGAAAAATGAGGGAGTTATTAAGGGTCTATTAGAGACAATTTTGATGTGTTCAAAGAATTGGTAGAATCTGAAATTGTCTCAAGGAGTTGAAGTTGTAATGTATGGGTGAGTAGGCCTAATTGTTTTAGGTCTCACCAAAACCCAATGATGGTTTGGGGTTAATGAGGCAATGGCTGACCTAAGGAGTGTAGGGTTATTACATGTAACATATATAAATACTTATTTCAAATGTATAACATCTTTGGTTAGTATCTTGTCTACCCAAGATGGGTTAGATGAGTATATGGTATAAATACTAGGCATAATTGGCCTATTTAGAGAGTAGTTGAGAAAGTCTATAGATGATCAAAATATTTTTGAAAATTGTGAGAGCTAAGTGGATGTATTGAGATGTATATCAGAGTGTGGATTTCATTTTTGAATGTGTGGCCATAATTGTATTATTGAATTTGTAGGTTTGATGCATGATAGCAAGCAAAGTTGTGTAGATTGATCTAAAAAGTGGTTTTGGATGCCTTGCTTCTGTATGAAGGTTTGAATGAGTGAATAAGATTGAAGGAAGTTATTTTTAAGGGTTTATCCATCACATTTAGAAGAAATCAAAGTTCTAAAGTTGTTCATTTCATAGATATTGTGCTACTGCTCAACATCATAAGCAAGTTGGTGCTTGTCATCTTTAGGGGTTGGTGTTGCTTATGAAGTGGTTGCTTCACTAAAGCATCATGTTTGTAATCATCTTATAGGAAAATTAGACTATGTTATTGTATACTTGAGAGTGAATTTTCTCCTCCAAGAGGGTTTCCCACATAGATCTTGTCTTATATTACATATCTTTCATATTTATTGATATGAGTGGGTTATTTACTTCTTGATTGCTTATGGTGTATGGCTACAGGTTTGAAGGATTTAGATTTAAGTTTGAAAATATATTGATTCACTGATCCACCCCACCGTCTCAGTGATTTTACCTCTAGCAACTAGTTTGAAATTGGTTAGTCCAAAAAAAATGCAGTCCACTAAGAATGCTAACCTTGAAGAGACTGTGAAGAACCTGGCTTCGACTGTCAAGGAGATGTCCTAAAACTTAGTCATGGATGAGAAGGGGATGACTTATGGTTATAAAATTTAAGAGAAAGATTATAATTAAAATCAAGCATTGAATAGGCCAACATGTGATGATATAAATCAAAAAAGGGAAGTTAGAAGAGAAGTCCCTGATCCATTGCACACCAAGATGAATGCGGTAAATTATGATTTTGACATTGATTGGTGTATCAAAGAATTCCTCCCACAGCATCCATGTGATACTACTGAACCAAGTGATGAATATGTAGATGATCTTAAGTTCATATCTGATGATGATGATGAGATTTTGATGTTCAATGGTGAAGCCTCTCAGAGTAAGTTTTATACCTCCACAAAAATGACGAGCACAAATACTGTTGATCAATTTTGGATTACAGTCAAGAAGGTCTCGATGTATGAATTTTCTTGTGATGATAGTATGAAATAATTATATGAATTACCTAGTCATGATGTAATCGAAGATAAAAAATATGCTCTAAATGAAATTCCACACACGAATGTGGAATTGGGTAACCTCGTTGGGAATGTGGACATTGTTGAGAAACTACTTATTATTAATGCTAGGTTTGACAATAATGGTGCTATTTGGAGAATGTCATTAGATGAAATTGGGGTTATGTTTTATGTCCCTAAGGATTAATATTTTCAATATTCTTTCGAGTAGTACTTTGAGTGCATGAATGTCATTGTTGATCCTAAGACACTCTTACTTGGTACTTACCTGATTACAACTAATAAACAAGCTTATTTGTAGTTGATAAAAATGTACCAAGATATTTTGGCTTGGTCTTATCCAAATTTGAGGTCATGTAAAAAGGATTTGTTTCAATGTGTCATCCTCTCATAGCCTAGTAGCAATACTTTCAAGCAAGTTCAAATATTGGTTTACTTCATGTTGGCCACTAAGATATTGGAAAAGCTTAAAAAAATAGGGGATGATGAGATTATATACATGCCAAATAATGACACACATCTAAGACATTTCCTCAACTGATCTCGTGATTGTATATATATTATATAGTGTATAGTCTTATTGCTTTTTTATTTTGTTGCCCCTATGCTTTGGGCCTTTCTTGTGCATTTTCCTTTGATGTTTTGTGTTGTCCTATGCTCATTCCCAAATCCGCTAAATCTATTTTTGTCAGTGTACCTTATTTTGTTGAGCTTGCATGAGTGTTTCCTAATAAATTTCTCAAATCTTGACTCTGTGGCCTAATGGATTGGTGCCTGGTCTTATGTTCTAGGATTTGTTTCACACCCATAGGCAGTGTACATCCCTAGGTAAGAGCCAATGTTGGTGTTTAAATATACACCAGGACTTTGTGTCATTTTGTGAGAAATTATAGCATGGGATAGTTCTAATGTATCATGTAGACACTCACCCTCATACCATGCCTATGAGACTTTCCACATTAGAACATAGGTTAATGAAATGTATATGGTGTTTGAAAACACAATAGGAGTTTTTCATGTAACTAAGCATGGTGTCAATGATGAAAGGGTGAGGCGATGTAGGAAATGTAGAAGTCAAATATTGCATCTCACATGGACAACTTTTAATATACTTAGTGCCATGCCACATTAGCCTTGACATGCAGATGGAAGACACAGAATAACATAAAGTTTGAATCTTTGATTTACTATAGAAATACATGGAGGCTAGCGGAGGTCAGCACATTGAATCCAAAAATGCAAATTAAAAATGAGGCATGGTAGCTTTGTCTGAAGTGCAAGGTGTAGAAAATAATTACAAATGGTGGTGTAGAGTTCTATGGTGGTACAAGTTATGAAAAGAAAACATTAAAATTATAGATTGAAATTTTCTTTTAACCTCTTGTATCCCAAATATGAAAAAAGGTAATGTAAATATGGGGGAAAGGAGAGACAATGAAACAATTTGCAAGTTTGGTAACTTGAAAATTATTCATTGGTCTTCAGATCCCATGAGGTATAGAGAGGAGAATAAGTGAGTGGGAAAGTCCAAAGGAAAATAAGTACTTTCCCAACTAGACACACCTTAGGCATAAATATTCTATGAAAATATGGCTTTCACCCATATCCCATTGACCCTGGTCAAGAGATTAGGTTCTTGCTTAGTCCAAAATTTAGAAGTTCCCCATGTTAGTTGTAGTAAAAAATGGCACAATCAAGCTAGGCCAATATATAGGTCTCACATGGGGGATTTTTAATGTTTTATCCAGAAAAAACTATTCCTACATAAGATGATTAGTAATGTTGGTATGCATTGGATAATCTTCACTTCTTAAGTGTAACATAGCTTAGTCTTCTTGAGAATGGTGGTGAATTAGAGATTCGAATTAAACCAGAAAAATAAAGTGGGATTATTACAATGATGGATTCTAATATTGGGATGGACAGATAAAATATTATCAAATGCCTAAGAACTATAGCCCAAAATAGAACTACCAAGTTTATGAAAGGCATGGAAGGAGATCAAAGAAGTATGTTCTGATGACAACTTCAATTGGAAAATTGGTGTTGGATTTTATTCTACATTTCTTGTTTTTGATTAGAGTTTTGTCTCAACAAAGTGCCCAAAATGTGACAAGTAATGCATTTGGGAAGAGATGGATACTGATAAGGTAATTCTAAGAGGGACATGTATTTCTTCACCCCTCAAGACTAAGGATAAGCTTGAGTATGTAGATTCGAAAAAAAGTTATTGAACCTCATCAAACCCTATTCATAATTTTTATCTTTCCCAATATGAATATGAAATAAGATTGAATTTTTTTGGTAGTACTCCAACAAGATACCCAATAATAGGTAAATAATGCCGAGTTGAGAAAAATCCTTGAAAATTTTGAGTATTATGTGTTATGGCATCATACGTGCCTACCCTGGTTTCAATGGAAGAAAAGCTATTTGAGAATGTGGTATCTCATTGTGCACACAAAGTGTAGATTATTGTGTTGAGGAGTCAAATAGAGGAGAGATTTATTTTTGAAGTAATTGTCTATAGGGTTCTTTGCTCTATCAGGTTGCAAGAATGGGTGAAAATTTGAAAAAAATAAAATATTTGCAAGTTTTATAAATTGCAGATGTAGCACCCAAGGTCCTTGGGAAGTTTGTGTGGGAGAAACAACTTGTAAAATGCAAGTCTCAAAAATACAGTAAAAAATTGAGGTCAACTCTTCCAATCCTATTAGTTAGAGGTAGTGGAATAAAAGTCAACTCAAGGAGCTTTAGGGAAAATGAAAGAAATGCAATTTTGTAATTTTTCACTTGTGCAAATTGTAAATTACACATGGATATCCTATTTCTATCATTCAACACCGGTCATCATTCCTTGTAGAGACAATTATAGCAATGATTTATCGCACAAATGGGTGAATATTCTAGGCATGGCAAAGGATTTATATAGCTAGAAGCATCTTGTTAAAACTTTGTGGTGTTGATTACAATTTTAAAAATTGTAAAATGCAATCCCCACTCCCAGATTTGAAAAGAAGGAGAAAAATGTATAAATAAAAGGCTTGTCTTTTATTCAGGTTGTTATTGGTCTTTGCTTTTCTATCTAAGTATAGGCTCTTCCAAAATTTGGGGTCATTGGTGTATATATTTTGTCTCTCTTTCAAAGGTGGTTGCAACTATACAACCATTAGAAATCTCTAAGAGCATGTCTATATGTCTCCCTTATCTAACATGGAACAATTCCACCATGCTTGTCCCCATGGCAGCGTTTTGAAACATTGATGTATGTAAAATTTTCTTTCAAGGATAATGGAAAATTCTTGTGGTTCTTATTTTTTTCCTATTAATGAAATGAGATGTTTTACATGCTATGATGAATGGATATCTAGTTTTGTGCTTATCTATAGTTGTCATCTTGGGCATAGATCTGGGTTATAAACCCCTTTTTACATAGAAATTTGGAAATATTTTGTTGAATTCCTCGTAAGGGCACCCTAGTTCATAAATTTGATAGGAAAAGGTATTTTATTTTGTAAGTGAAGTTTATGGTCTAGGGTTTCATGGATCATTTGGATACTTGCATTGAATTGGCACCAATGGATGTAAATTACTCCAGGTAGTTCCCCTTAGCTTGTTAGTCATTTTTTCATTTTTGCAATGAGTGATGTCATGTATTTTGAAAGAATCCTTGTTGTTTAAAAACCACAAACACACCACCCTCCTTTTATAAATATAAAATTGTCCCACCCTGTCCTACCCTATAAATAGTACACCCTTTGTATACTTTAAGTGTTATTTGCCATGTAGATGCATAAAACCTTGCATATTTAACATGTGTATACTTTTTACGCTTTAAAGACCCATCACTATAGTTTTCCATCCAGGCCATGTTCTTTAAATTTTTTTATAAAGAAGAAACCAATCATATAGCCATCTATCTTCAATAGGTTGTATGTGACCTAGTGTATTTGTTCATTTTATGTGACAACCCTTCCCGAGTGGAGTGAATGAGTTTGGTTATGCCTTGGTTACATTTGTGTTCCCTTGTGGCAATAATCCCCATGGAGGTTAAATTAAAAATTCTCTCCATGTGAGCAAGCTACCCATTAGGTCTTCTCACCTTGGTTTACGCAGAGCTAGAAGTAGTAGGGATCTATCCATACCCTTTGTCGATGCCTATAAATGATTTTCTCTGTTCAGTTCATTATTGATGCCAAACCCTCTCAAGGCTATAATGACATACCAAAAGGTCTTTCATCTGTTTTTAATATTTTATTTAAGTGTGCAATGTTGAGTGAAAGAGGTGTACAACTTGAAACCAACACAATGAGAACCTAAAAATCCCAGGAGGTCCCGAGAAACATTTTAACATGGATACTTTCTTAGATTTTTTTCTATACTCATGGGATTATAAGAACGTGGTGGCCTTATGTGACTCTAGGAAAGTGAATGTGCACTTGGTAAAATTCACAGTGAATGCTCATATGAAACTTATGCCTAGGAAATTTCTTGCATCTCCAGGAAAATTTGGAACACTTTGTAGACTCCGGGACATTGAAAAATTCTCGAAAAAGACCCTCGGCAAACCTACACAGCATCCAGAATGGAAAGAATGACTCAACAAACATTAGTCTTGAGGCGATGATTGTGTGTGCAGGACCCAGGGCTCATATAGCAAGGGCTAAAAAGAGTAGAATCACGAAGAACTAAGATTTTGATATATTCGTGTTTCTCGAAGCTTGCAGTGTTGTTCAGCATTTCGTTATTAGTGTAGCTTAAATTATTACATTATTAGATTGTCATACAATTATACAAACAATTTGTATTAGAATATATTAGTTTAGTTAGTCATCAGACAATTACCATTAGCAAGTTGTAGTTGCATACGAGCTGGAGGTTTACGGTTTGAGATAACAGATTATTTGTACTGTATAAATCAACGCACTAGCCATTAATAAAATCATCAAAAGCATTTGCTCCTTCATCTAGTATCAGAGTGGCCAACAACGTTTGGAGTTTATCAAGCCTTGGAGAAAACAAATCAAAGCTGATCTGTGACCTATGCAATGCCTAGCCTAACAGTGCGAAGATCTAGGAGGAGAGTCGCACAAAAAGCAGAAGTTTAAGCATGGAAATCGTGCCTAGGGAGAACCTGACTGAGCAACAATCCATTATAAATTGATCACGCACAACAGAAGTTCACATTGGACACTGAATAAGCATTCACTCCTTCAAAGCTTTCCTTTAATCTGGACCTACACAGCGATTGGAAAGAGCAATCGACTCGCAGTGAAAAGCTACCAAGGAAAGCATAGAATGCCTACCTCATAGCCTTTTATTTGCCCGATTCTTGCCGCTATAAGCTGAGAGATGAAGGACGAAGGTAAGGGGCAAGCCAAAACTGAGAAAATTTTACAGTAGAATTCTTAGAAGCATATGAAGATGCCTGGTAGATGTCTGCAGTGAGCATCATAGCAGAAGCATTGATCCAGGGATCAATTTAGGCGACAATTCGGGTGACAGTTCCACCCCAATTGATGACGAAACTTCCGGGAGCCATAACTTTTGCACCGTAGCTCCAATTGACTCGCCGTTTGAACCGTTGGAAAACTAAGAACGAGGGGAACATCGTGAAATGGAATTGAGCTCTGCTCAATGAAGTTTGACCCCAAAAAACCCAACGGAAGTGCCTCAAATTTCAATTTTAATAGTGCTGTCTAAAAATAGTAAGTTTCTAAAAATAGTAATTCCTCGAATTATGTATTGTTTTAAATATTGGAAGTCGTACCACTTCATCTCCCTCGAGATTGGTGACCTTCCACATCCTTCCCATGCTTTCAAATTGTGTATAAAAGAAGAGGTAACCCGAAATGTGAAGACAGACATCTCTTCCCAGAGATAAGCATATATTTGTATTGCGATTTTGAGTAATACTACACCTCTTCTCAGAGAATTCATTGTTATTGTGTTATTTCTATGTTATTGTGATATTTATCAACCAAAACTTCTGAGTTTTGGATCAAGCATTGACTGAGACAATTAGCAATGTAGAAGATTCTTGGGAAATGTATAGCATGGATATTATTGGGAGTATATGCGAACTGATGGTAAATCAGTCAATGCTTGGAAGAAGTCAAATTCTGAGCATTCTAAAGCCACGGGACATGAAGGATCCCTTGTTATACCAGCCACAAAATCATGGAAAGTGCAAAGCAACCAGGGTTCAAAACAAGTCAAAGTCTAAAGTAGATATTGTTGTGATAATAAAAAAGCAAACGCCTATTAGGTACATTTTTTATATAGAATTTGAAACATAAAGTAGTATAATTATAAAATTTTGTAAAAATAAAATAAAACAATTTGCACCCAAACTCTTCTTGTCCAACTCCCAACTCCTCAAAGGGCCAAATTTTGCCCCATGGATGATGAAGATGAGAACAATTCTTCAATTCAAATAATTATGGGGTATTGTCACTAGTGCAATAACCCATCCTATTGGAGTTGATGAGCAAATCAAATATGAAAAGTCAAATGTAAAAGCCCCGATTTTGATCACACTCAATGTCAATGACAAGGTTCAACCTCGTATTCGAGATGCATCAACATCGAAAGAGGCTTGGGACATTATGTCCATCATATACAAGGTGAAGAATTAGACAAAGATACTCCATCTACAATCCAAGCTTCATACTCTCAGTATGAAAGATGGTGAGAAAGTAAAGAAATTATTGCATCAGGTAGTAGAACTATGAGTAGAATTAATTATGCTTAGAGAAAAGATCAAGGATAAGCTGTTGGGTTTGATCACATTGAGATATCTCTCCTATCAATTTCTCACATTTATCACTACACTGAACATCACAAATCAAGCAGTGTATTTCAATGAATAGGTGAATTTGCTTCAATAAGAAGAAGCCATCTAGTATGTGCAAGATGAGTTCAAGGATAAATCCCTAATTGACTAGTAACATGGTTCAAAATTATCAAAAAGATAACCAAAGTAGTGATAACAACAACATAAATCTAAAAAGGAAAAAAGATGGTGTCATATTTTTCACACCAATATGCATGATGCTAATATCTATTAGTACAATGCCTTGACACAAGGTTCATCTAATCAAGAGGGCACATCGACTAGAGATGCTTCATATAAATCTAAAATACATCTTCGATGATGGAAGCAATGCAAACATGTAGTGGCATAACATCAATAAGATGATGAATTTGAACAAGAGGTACCAATAAACATAGAATGTAGTGACACATATAAGGATGTAGCTCTTATCTCCCAAACCTCATCATACTCGAGCAAAGTTTGGTTCATCGACTCTGGCGCTAGCAAGCATATGACATGATGTAAGGAACTGTTTGATTCACTAACAACTTAACCCACTAGAGATCAAGTACAAATTATAGATGATAAAGAGTATGTTACAGAAGAAATTTTAACTATCACCATTCCTCTTAGGATGAGAAATTGTACTCTCACAAAGGTATTGTATGTCCCTGGCTTGACAACAAATATCTTGTCTATGAGTCAACACTTGAATCATATGGTTAAGGTAGATTTCATGATGAAGAATGGGACAAAATTTTGTTTCCTCTTATGGGAACGTGAGGTCATTAATAAAGATTTTTTGAAGGATCGATTATTTTCCCTAGATTCAATTTCATATGATGTTATTGCTCTTTTTGCCTCTATGTTAGAATGTACTACATTGGGATTGTTGATATGGTAACCTTTTAACTAGTTCTTTGTACCGGATCAACTCTAAGGCCATGGTTTGTGGACTTCCTCAACTATCTCATTATTTTCATATATGCCTTAGATTCCTTGCCAAGAAATAAAATAGGGTTTCATTAGAGCCAACTTATTCACAAGTCAAGGATCATCTCGATGTGGTACATACTAATCTATGTGAGCTCTTGTGTGCTTCTTTCTAAGGATTCAAGTACTTTCAATTTTTCATTGATGATTTATCTTGAAAGACATGGGTGTTATTTATAAAGAATAAAAGTGAATCCTTAACTCATTTTAAGGTCTTCTACCACTTTGTTATCATCTAATCAGGGAGGCCTCTTCGATTCCTCTACTCATATCGAGGGGGGAATTCACATCCAAGGAATTTTTCACATTCTTGAAGCAACATGGCATAAAACAACACCTGATTGCTCCCTATACGCCATAATAGAATGGAATGGTAGAGTGATCAAATCGTTTAGTCATGGAGATGGCTTGTTGCATGCTTTCCACTATGAAGTTGGATGCATTATTTTGGGTAGAAGCAATTCAAATAGTTGTATATCTTCTCAATAGGGCACCTACAAAGATATTAGAAGACAATATTTTGGAAGACATATGGAGTGGTCATAAACCATTTATATATAATCTTATATGCATGTCCCTTATAAAAAGAGGAATAAAATCAAACCAAAGACACTTTAGTGCCTTTTATTAGCGTATAGTACTACCTCAAAAGCTTATTGTCTCTTGTATCCTAAGACAAAAAGATATATGAAAGCAGAGATAAGGATTATGATGAGTCATAATTCAAAATGTATCACCTCTCATAGATTGTTCTCATAGTACGATGATGAGAATGAATAATATTTTCATAAATAAGGTGAGATACAAGGATAATTATTCATTGATCTTGGAAATTTAGAAGATAATTCTTCATGAAATCGACAACATCATCCATATCCAAAATGGGGTAGAAATCACCATTAGGGACTCACACCTAAACTCTAACCCAGATAATTCATCAGGAGTTTGGATCAAAAGATATGTGAGACATGAAGTTAATCTCACACTAGTGAGTTCAGTAGTTGACAACACCAAACCAAGGAAAGTTTGAGAGCCTTTATGTCAACCTCAGTAGAAGAAATCCATGGATGTTTAATATGATGTTGTCATCAAAAATGGGATGTGGGAAATTTTTGATCTACTTATAATAAATATATCCATTGGTTTCAAGTGAATTTTCAAGAAAAAATTCAAGGTAGATAGATCCATCAAAAAATACAAAGCATGACTTATTGTAAAGTGATATGCTCAACAATAAGGAATTGATTATGTTGATACCTTTGTACCCACAACATAGATCAAGACCATTAGAGTTATTTGTACACTCACATCATAAAATGGATGGAAGCTTTAGCAGATGGATGTTAAAGGTGCATTCTTGAATGGTGATCTCAAAGAAGAAGTATATATGACCTGGATATAAGTCTTCATTGATGAACAACATACACATAAGGTATGCCATATAATTTAGTCACTTTATAAAATTAATCAAGCACCAAGGGCAAGGTACATTAATTTTTATGATCATCTATAGAAGCATAGATTCATTTGTAGCCCCTCGAATACAAATTTTTATACCAAGAAGGTAGGCACAAACATTTTCATTCTTGTTTTATATGTATATGATCTCGTGATCATAGGAAGTTTAGATGAACTTGTTGAAGAAGTAAAGAATGAATTGAATAAATCCTTCAACATGACATATTTGGGGATACTTTATTATTGTCTTGGCTTACATATATGGTAATATAAAAATCATATTTTTGTCTCACAGATGAAATATGCCAAGATGCTCCTTGAGAAATATGGGATGACAGATTGTAAACTAATTTCAACTCTGATGAAGAAAGGTTTTCATCTATCTCTATTTTAGAAGTCACCTCAAGTACACAAAACTCACTATAGGTAGCTTGTTGGGAATCTCACTTATTTGACTTATACTAGAGCAAACATATGCTTTATTGTCAACAATCTTTTGAGATTCATGTAAGAGCCAAAGAAGTGTCATTGGGTTGAAGTGAATCATGTTGGTAATACAATAAGAACTCAAATTTCTTCTTGCAGGGTTACACAAACTCAGACTATGCTGGATCTATTGATGGTATAAAATTAACTTCTAGATATATATTTGACCTTGGATCTGGACCAAATTTCTTGATTAGTAAAAGAAATTTATAGCTTCTCTCTCATCCATAGAATTATAATACCATGATGTATGAGGATCTATGTGTGAGGTAATTTGGTTACATCACATTCTATCTGACATATGCATTCTTGAAGCTCCGTCACCAATATTTTTCTATGATAATCAGGGTGTGTTAAAGCTTGTCAAGAGTCTAGTATTTCATGAGAGGACCAAACAAATTGAGCTCTAGTACCACTATATTCAAGAGCAAGTTTTGAACCAACACATTTAGCTCTAGTATTGCCCAACAGACTCACAAATAGTAGATATACACACCAAGTCACTTGGCAAAGTAAAATTTGTTCTATTTCAGGGGTACATTTTTAAAAATAATGTCCTAAAGGGGGGAATGTTAGCGTATCTAAATTTTTTATATTTTTAGTTTGTTAAATTTTTTGATGAACTATTTGTATTAGTGTACATTAATTAGTCATTATACATTTACCATTAGCAGTTGGTAGTTGTGTTCCAGTTGGAGGTTTACCATTTCAAATAACTGATTGTTGATACTATATAAATTCACCAATTAGTCATTAATAAAATCATCAAAAGCATTCAATTCTTCATTCCTATAGTTCCTTAGCTTTCCTAGAGTGTCCTAAGCCTTCACAACATTTTCCCCACCTTTTCTCTCAACCAATAAGTCCTTTACCATGACATTCACATTATACCAACAATGATTCCCTCTTCTGTGACCATCTTACATACAGTTTTAAATATCTTCAGTACCTAGTTCAACCATAATGAAATCAACAATACACACTCCACAACTTCAATAAAATATGCCACAACCATGCAAGTTATAGATCCCTTTTATAATGGGTGCAGGGTATGTAAATCCAATAGATGCTCATTTCATCTATGAGCGCATATAAGCCTTCATTCATTGAATAAGACTTGATTAATATTCCATCCATCTATTAGATTATATAAGAGGCATCTTTCATTGAATAATCATTTTCCATTTTTTTATCTATTTGGTTTAAGAGTCATCTACTTAGGCATTATATAGTTAACATATATTTTCTACTTATTTAGTTTTAAACTTGTATAAATTATCATATGGTGCATTCTCTCCATTTTTTAAGGAGTTATGACATTTTTTTCCATTGATATGACACCTATGTCAATGATTTATTGGGTAATTTAACAATTGGATGGAAGCTATAGATTGTATTGACAATTATGATATGTCATTGAAAAATTTTATGTGTATTTTCCCATCTTCTTTGAGTCTATCTATGAAATACCTTGTCATTTCCCCTCATGATCACTTCCAAATTCATCATCAAATCCTTCACAAATCTCATGGCCTATATGGGCTTTCCCTTCTCTACCTATTTGCCATATCCAAAACACATTACCAAACTGTATGAAGAAACACACAACCTAATTTTACAATGTCACTTCAACACAAAATATTTTATGGTTGTTCTTTGAATCTTTGTGAATAAAATGTGAGAAAGCATCAATGGTCATACGTTTCAAGTGAGATTCACGCTCTTTCACTTTAAAAATTCCCACTTTACCAAAACATAAACTTACATCCCTTTTGTCGTATCTTGCACCTTTGGGCCGACTACAAGTAGTCATATGAGGCTAAGTTAGAGAGGATTCTAGAATCCTCCAATTCTAGAATCTTCTTAGGGATAATGAGGATTAGAGGGAGGTTAGATAGGGATTAGGTGAATATTAAGGGATAGGGGTATAGGAAATCCTAGGGAGTAGGCTAGTAGGTGGTTAGGTGGGATTATGAGAATTTAAAATTCCCAAATAATAAAGATGTGGGGTGGGATAAGAGGGATAAATGAGGGAATGGGATGATAGGTGTGAGCTAGAACATGATGAAGATGAAGTAAACTTGAGTAGTGATCTACAAATTGATGATATTTCCCCTGGTAAGGACACATGCATAAGATATAGGGGTGATGGATGTCATAATTATCAACACATACCAAGGGGGAATCAATCGTAACATGATGATGATAAGATTAAAAGGCCATAAGCTTTAGACGTATCCCAAGAAAGGATGCATGTAAGGGAGAGTTTTTGGCTAATATAAGTTGATGATTTGATAATGATGGGTGTATTTCAAAGCAAAATTTGAGTGATATGATGTATATGATGATAACAAAGAATGATAGGGTCGAGTGACCAAAAGACCTAATTGCATCAAATTAATGAGTCATACTTTGATGATGCACATATCAAGGACACATGTAAGGGAATTATAATCATTCAATGATTAATGAAAGAAAAGATGGAAAAGATTATTTTTTTAGGCCTAATCTGTAGGTGCAAGTGATTGATGGAAAAGATTAAGGAGATGATGATGGTGATTTATCAATAGGATGAACAATTATACCACAAAGATTTAACTGATCTAAGACTTAAGGAAAGAGGAGTAGTGGCTGAGCTATCCTTGGGCACATAAAATTGACCATGTGTTGCCAATATTGTTTGAAAATACCTCTAGCCAATATGGTTCTAATGAGGAGATGATGATTATGGTTTAGTGATTAAACGATAGGATTCAAATGATGAGATGATGATAAAATATTGAATGTTAGTTAGAGGAGTTGATAGGATTAGATTATTGATGGTAAATAAGGATGATTAAATGATTATGTTATGGATGATCATGCCATCATAGTTTTCATAAGGCTCATCATAGTTTAAGTAATCTAAAATATATGACACTTGGTAGTATTCCCCATGATATAGACATGACCAAGAAGACATGATGCCAAAGTGTGTTGGAAAATGGTGAACTCTACATCCTCTAGGGCACTTTTAGTGACCTCATATCATCTTTATTAATTTCACCATAGAAAATAAGAGACATGACAAACATAATACAAACAAGATATATAAATGATAAAAATAATGAAATAGTAAAAAAAATAGACAAGCAACATACAAGTATCTACATGCAATGTCATAAGGTCTTGTCTAATGATAGGATGAATGAATAGGTGATGGGTTAGATGATCATGATGTGATTTTTAATTGAGGAGGGTCTTAGATTTGGATAATATGATCATGATTAGGTTTAGGACTAGGATATAGATGTGGATATGGATTTATGATGTTGCCCCTAATTTACGATATAAGGATGGATGGTGTGATAAGGTTTTCAAATATGGATTTTGTCTCTAAAGCAAATCAAAAATTTGCCAGGGAAGGTGATTGAGAAAAGTGATGACTAGGGATTACCAATAGACAAGGCCCTGCACAAGTTTAATCTAGAAAGAAAACTAGGAGATGATGGGATCAAATACCTTTCATACTAGAAAAGAGTGATTGGATGGGTGTTAGATATCAATACACAATTATAAATAAATGGTGGGTGCCATAATAAATTCTTTGACAATGTGATGCATGTTAATAATACCTAATCAAAAGGATGAGGAAGATATAGGGAGGTGGGTAACCACTCTGATTTGGTTTTAAGACCAAATGTGGTATCCAAATATGGGAAGATATGGATGGATATGGATATGACTAGGGATTAAAGACACAACAAGACATCATGGACAAAGTTTTGTTGGATTTTTCAAATTTTATGATTTTTAGGGTGTTTGCCATATTTATACTTTTAGGGATTTTTGGGATATGTATGTACACTATACAAATGGGGTTACTAGCAAATGGTATACCGAGCCTAAAAACTAAGATAAGTATGGATGGAATGATGGATGAGTGACAAAAGGATGAAGGAGATGTGGAAAAGGTGATGGGGACCAAGGGAGAAGGGACTAGGGATTGCCCGTGACAACATTACGAAGGAACTAGATGTTTGGTTACATTAGTGTTCATTGGAAGATATGCTATAATGGTTTAATATTATTTCTCAAGGCACATTCCACTTCCTTATAAAGGTCAATATAATAGGGACATGATATGATCATGGATGAGGGGTAAGAAAAATGGATGGAGGGAATGGACAAAGGGTGGTTTGACAAGGGATATTAAATTGGTGGGTTTTGACCCAAAGTGTGGAGAGATAATGTGGACAATGGATGATTTTACCATGACACCAAAAAATGGTTTTCATCATGGTACTTTCCCAAGGCACAAAAAGACTAGTTTTCACCATTAGATGAATGATTTTTTATTTTTTTTAACTTATTGATGACATCTTGATTTATTAGATGATGGACAAGATGCAAGGTATGGACATTTTATGGATTATTTAGCCAAAACATATTATAGAGATGTGTGATGTTAGGATCATGTCATCACTGATGGATGCATTGGGTGCATGTGACCTAGTGTGATTATTGATTTTGATTCCTCCATATATCTTAATTGCAACACTTAAAAGAGATAAGGATACCCAAGGAGGTGATTTGAGGTATGGATTTGAGTTGATCTTTATTTTGATGGATGATAGGATTAGGATAGGATGATGTGATAGATGATGGAGTATTAGGACTAGAAGTCACATACATAATTAGATATTTGGTACATGCTTCATTTAATTAGTGCCAATTGACAAAAGACTACAGGAGATCTAAGCCATTTTGACTTTGGTGTTTTTTGATCCTATTATTTGAAGGATTATCAGCCATCCTTTTGACATTATTTGGACTTTGACTTCACCTTTTTCCCTGATTTTGAGCTTCACCAAGGGAGATTGATTTTTGACTTGATATACAATGATTATTTTGACTTTGATGGCCCCTTAGTACCTGATTTTGGGATTTATTAAGAGAGGACATTTTCTAATTAGGCTAATTATTTGACTCTTTTTGACTTTGAATTATGGGATCAAAGATTATTTTATTATGATTTATGACTTTTATAATTTCGTCTTGGACCTTTTTACTTGTGGCCTAAATTATATTAGTTGAGGAAGGCTCTAAAAATATATGTTCCTATTCATCCTTATAGAGAGAGGTGATTAAGTGATCATCGATGGAGAGAAAAGGGTTCATGATGGATGAAGGTGTGGGTGAGGGCATGATGAGTTCAATGGTTGGTGATGGGGCATCATAGTATTCATAGGATTTCTTAGGAGACCTTGTTTTGACATTGAATAAAATATCCTCAAGATCAACAGAAGGATAATGAGGACTATTTATAGTAGATGAATCCAAAGGAGGGTAAAATTCACTCTAAACATATTTGATAGATAAAGCTTCCAATAAATAATTTATGACATCATCATCCTAGTTTGTATCAAAATATATTCCTAATGATGGATTGGAGGTATCTGAATTAGGAGTACCCTAAAAATGATAAGCATTATCAATATCTATTACAACAAAGATGAAGGATGATGTCTCTGAGGAGGAATTTAATTCATATATGGGTGTTAAACATGATCCTGATGAATACAAGACTTATGATGCTGACTTAAATGTAGACTCTAATGTAATGTTTCTGGTAAAAGATTCATTATCCGTGATTGGTCTCTCAATAAGGGGTACTTGAGGTGAAGGGTGAGAGGGCTCCTGAGATACAGGAGGAATATACGTAATGGAATTATGGTTGATGGAGGATTGGTCAATGATGGGGGGATTATGGAAGAGGGACATGATGTATTGGCCTTGGCTTGGAAGGGGAAGCTATTGATCATGATTGGGAAGGAAATCTTGGCATTTCTTTTCTTGTTCACCAAGGGATGTGAATGCATATCATTCATCTTGAATTACTATATCAACACAGTCAATGAAGTCTTGGACATAATATTATAAATGTTGACATTGATTAATAGTATGCCCCCATGTTTGGTGATACAAATAGTATTTGTTATCTTTATACCGAGAGGACATGGGCTTGGTATGATCAAGATGTTGGATAGGTGGATAGACCATCATTTTAGCAGTGACTAGTTATTTGAAAAGGGATTCCAAGGACAAAAGAAGGGGAGTATAAGGACTTGATTCACTTTGTGTGAAAGCATTTGACTTTGGATCATATGATTGTTGATGTGGCTAGGTGGGTGGACTATTACTAGCAAAAATTGGATTCCCTTTACTAGTACATGAAGGGTTTGATGATGGGTGATGGAAGGGAGGATAATGATTAAGTATGGTTCTTTGAATAAAGTAGGTCCAATGACTGATCTAGTATGAGAAGTTATAATTATGATATGGTGGACTAAGTGTGATTATAATACGAAGGTAAGATTCTAGACAGATATTTTAATAGGTAATAATGTCTTAGCAACTATGCCTAGGTGTCAAGCTAGAAAAAGGATTGAGGATTTCATGGGTGCCTAGATTCAAACTAGCAATAGGATGATATGATGGGTGCTAGTTATGATTAGGCAAGGATTATAGAGACTATATTAATGATGGGTTTTCTATATTGAAAGTTGATAAAGTGATAAGATGCTAGCAAATTATTGGTTAGAGATCTGACCAATAGGATGAGTGATAGTGGATTAAGATGATTAGGATGATGTCAATGATAAAAGGACTAGATCAAGCCTTAAAACTAATTTTACCAATATGGATATGTGATGAAAGTGATTAGGATAATAGGGTAAGGACAAGCAGGTGATGATGAGGATAAGATATGATGAGGTTAAATTAGATGGGTAATGAAGACAAGGTCAACATAAGTGATGGGTTATGGACTTAAGACATGATGTGGTTAGGATATGTAGGTGATGCAAGGATGACCAATAATGGGTGGATTAGGATAGGATAAAATTATGTATAAGAGAATAAAATGTATGTACACATGATGAGATAATAATGTACAAGATTAGATGTAGGTGATGGGCTTATGGATTAATATCAGGTAGATAATAAGATGATAAAAAAGATGACTAGATGATAGGATGATGTGGAAAAGATATAAAAGACAAAGGATTGATTATGGATGTAGGGTAATAGGTGGTTGAGATTAGGAGAAGTGGATGATGGGGGTTTGACCAATGGGTGGAGATGACTAGACTATAATGGGATAGAAAAAAGGTGAGGGATGGGATAAGGATATAAGAGGATAATATATATAAGAGCATGGAGACAAGGGTGGACAAGATGATGGTGATGATATGAGATGATACCTTTGACAAGACAAGAATATACACAATATATATAAAAAATGATGGTAAGATGTACAAGAAAATAAGGGTATGTAGAAGAGGGTGAAGCAAGACTAAGATGATAGGATAAGGATATACAAGTCAATAATGAGGCAAGATGATATGTACAAAGGAGGATAGGATGATGTCACAAGGATATACAAAATGATGTGTAAATACGTAAATAGGTGTGTAGGTTTAGGTGAAGGCTGACTCAGCTCACAAACAACATGGGCTTAGCACAACATACACCCAAGAAATAAATCCATGACCTATGATTAATAAAGTCAAGGGTGTGTAACCTGATGCTTATACCATCTAATGGTTTCATGGGTGAGGCTATAGCATGGTGATCTATTATAGTATCAATAGAACCCTCTCGATCCTGATTACACTTGATGGCTACTTTAGAGCTGATACTAACTCCTGCAGTGGTACACCTATCATGGCTGAAAGGTCCTATACTATGTGAAGGGGATCTCTAGGGGCATCCCCTATATACCAAAAGGTATAGTGGGGCCCAAGTCCATATAGGGTGTTGTCTAGTGCCTAGTTTAGAGAGTTAATTATTCCCCTTCAAAGATGACCTATATAAAGCCAATTACTTAGCCTAAAAAAATTATACTTGATCCTTATAGTCAACCAAAACATGGAGTTTGGATAGTGTGTGGTGATGAAATCCATGACACTAACCCATATATACTAATATCGTACGTGGGGATCAATTCCACATCATGTGCTATCCTAGAGGGGGCCTAACAAACAAGAAAAATATGATATGATTAATTACCTATATGTGAAGGACATGATACAATGATTATTTATAAGTCAACACACACAAAATAAATTATATACAAGGAACAATTTTTACATAACAAGACAAAATAGATAATTAAAATTGATTTTTTTAAAGTACCTAATAGATTCTTTGATTGGTGACTTGCAAGCACATGGGTTAGTAGTTTGGTGAGGGCACTCAAAATAAGGTTCCTATAACATAAATATTAGTATTTTTAATGACTTTTTCCAAAACTACTACTCTTTAAAAAATCATACATGCACAAAGAAAATTCATAACTAGAGATTTTAAAGTCATGATTGGAGGGAAAAAACCATTGATTATGAGTTGTAGTATTATAATTGAGAGATGGATGCAATGGTTACCTTCAAAACCATGGTTATCTAGATAATATCATGACTAGGATATGCAAATTCATGATTACCTATACATCAAAAATTATGGTTTTGTGATAAAATAAAAAACATTGACTAGAGATGAAAAAATCACTACTATGAATAATTTAAAAGTTGCAATATTGTTAGAAATGACAAAACTTCTAAATTTTAAATATTATATGTAGATAAAAACATACAATGTTCTGACAGATTGTTCACATGTCTAGAATGCCTATTTATAGATGACCATCATGAACTAAAAACTAATGTTTATGACATTTTCAAAATTTTGACCAAAAATATATTAAGATGATATATTAACCAAAATTAAGCAGAATCTAGAACGTTAAAAGGAGATATTTCAGTCTAAATCTCCTCTATAGGATTATAGATGACAATTCAACAAACAAAATAAAAAATTGACAACACTAGGCTTAATGATAAAGTCTTAACTGTCAACACAATACTACTATTTATCAAAACAATATCATAACTATGAAAAGGTTAAGACTTCTAGTTTTTTGAAAGACAAGAAAAAGGTGTAAAGGATTGTGTTTTCTTATGTCTACAATTGATTTCTTCCTGCCTTGGTCTTTGTTTTAACCTTACAAAAGCATTTAAACCACACATAAACCATACAAATACAAATTTTGAGGTATAAAAACTAGTGTTAGTTAATTTTTATGAATTTAAAGCATGAAAACCCCAAAACTATTAGATGGAATACTTATATTGATAAAAAAAAATCCTTGCAGAGACATAGAATGTCAAAATGGACCCTATAGATTAATAGAGGTCAACAATTAATGGTTTTATGGAAAATTTTAATTCTATGACTCATGGGCCTAATACCATGATTACCAAGATAATATCAGGATTATGAGATCTGTGGTATTGTCTAATGGCAAATAGCTACTTGAGTCCTAGTCAAGTTTGACTATCTTGCACATAGAGAGTTGAAAACAATGCACTGAGATAGACAAAACAAGCATAAATGAGTCAAATAGAATAATAATCAACAATGCAAAAAAAAAAAAAAAACATTTAAGGCCTACGTTTGAGAGCTACAATATCACAACTATCATCAACAAAGTCACTTATGGTAGGATAAAGTCGTGACTCAGAAAGTCATGATTTTTTTAAAAGATGAAAAATTTCTAAGGATAAAACATTAGTATTAAATAAAATCATAACTCAGGTTAACAAAATCATTACTAGCCTAATAAAATTGCTAATCAGAAGTAATGGTATTGTTAATGTGATAAAAACCTATGTAGTCAAGTAGACAATTAGTGGTTAAGTGGATGGTTAAATCCATATCATAACTGATGATAGAAATATTGTGAGTACATAGGACAATGTCATAATTACCCATTCAATGTCATGACTACAACCTATGTATGTAAAATTCTAAAATTCCTTGATTATTTTTTATGGATTAGACTTGCAGACTTGCCAAAATAATACTAACAAACAAATTTGTTAAATTTGGAGTAAGGTCCCACCATGATCACAAAAATGTAGTAGTATTTTGAGCTCTATATCAATAAAACAAACTAATTCAACCCAATACTCAAACTACCTATTATGAATGATTACAAAAACAAATTAGAGTGATATAGAACTTACCAAATTCCTTGTTTCATCTCACTCCTTTTATGATGTTCAAATGGATGATTGATTGCATATTAAACTCAAATTTTTGGCATGAAGTTGGATGCTGGATGCTTGGATCAAATGATGGTTAGACATAGATTTGATGTGGATTCCTAAGATTATTTTGACATGGATTTAATATGAGATTTCAAGTTTGATTTTGGCATGAAGATGTTATGATATCCTTAGATGGCCTTCCATAGAGGAGGATTTTTAGATAAATATATTGTGGAGGGAGGATCAAGGGTTGAAATTCAAACTTAGTGGGATGAGATCAATCGTTTTAGTTTATCCAAGGAATTAAAAACTCCTTGGAACCCTCTAGACTTAGAGGATCCTAGAGAGGGAGGCTAAGTTAAAGTTGATTATAGAATCCTCTTAGGGATAATTAGGATTAGAGGGAGGTTAGATAGGGATTATGTGATGATTAGGGGCTAGGGGTGTAGGAAAGCCTAGGGTGTAGATTAGTAGATGCTTAGTTGGGATTATGGGAATTTAAAATTCCCAAATAATTGATAACTATGATTAGATTAGGATAATAGGGATTAAGAGGAATTAATGAAATATGGGGATTAGACTAAGGATAGTGAAATGGAGAATTATTCAAGGGGGATATTTAATCAATGACTAGGATTGGGGGATTAATGAGTAGGATGAATTATAATAAATTAGATGAGTAGAATTAGTGATGACCAATAGTATTATTAGTGATGATAGTGCAGGTAAGCAAATTTAGGTGAATATAGAAGGTTCTTAAGTAGGTTTCACGGTGAAACCAAGTAGATCAAAGGTTAGGGACATGTTTGATAAGCATTGGAAAGTCATTTGGGCATTTAAAGTTCAAACACAAGTTCATAAGAACCTACATGATATAAAAAGGTTAAGTGCAAAACCCTTATTTGGATAATTCCTCACTTCTCAAAATATTTCAGGCTTTTATTTTACTAAGTTTAAATTCTTTTGGATTTTTAAAAAAACCTATGTACATATTCGATTTAAAAAAATTGTTTGAACAATTGTCCCAAAGATCTGAATTCTTTTGGACATTTTTCTCAAAGACAAATGTCTCAATAGAAAAGTATAGAAGACCTATTTAATTTCAAAGAAAGTGGCCGAAACAAAAATCTTGAGGAAATAATTTCAAGATAAATTCCCAATGTAAAATCTCCAATAGAATTGTTTGTAGCAAGGAAATTGATCTAATAGGGTAATGGTGAGTGTGTGAGGGTCAAATTCAAGCACAAAAGATGATGGTTAGTTTTCAAATATGCAGTGATGGGCACACAAATGTCATTTATGGGCAAGCCGATGTTAAATTTTAAGTCATGGAAAATAGCCATTTGTATTCAAATGGGTCCAAGATTAATAGTCTACATTCAATCTAAACAAATATCTAATGGCACATGTAAGGTTAAGAAGTCAATAAGACATTCATGTGGTTGTCAAATTAAAGCCATAAAAAATATCCATTTGATTTCAAACATGATAGATCAATGGTTAGCATTCAATAGATAGAAGATCCAATGGTGAGTGGTGACTGATAAGATAGTGGATCTAGGTAAATCAATAACACATGTTTAATAATTTATTCAGATGAATGATAGGTGGAGGTCAAAGAAATTAGTAGATCTAAAAATCAAATGTGTAAGTGACAAGTGGAACAAGTACATTAGACTAGCAGAGGATTGACAAACTACATTTGATCATGAAAATTAAGATCAATGGTATGACAGGAGTCAATAAGTCAATAAACTGAGTGAAATTTTGATAGCCAGTGAACAAAGGCCAATCCAAAGACATTTTTGATAGAAGTTATTGGGGCATTCTTCAACCCAAAAAAGGTGAAAACAAAAGGGATGAATTTGAATAGAGTCCATAATAGAACCATGGTGAATATTTTAGGATCAAATCCCCACCAATGAAGCTCAACAAAGATAAAATAGGTCTTTAAAGACCTAATAAAGATCAAGGGTTGTGAACCATTGTCAACACAAGATCAAAGAGCTATAAATCTCCATCTCATCGACATGATAGCTACAAGAAAACCAATAAATATGACTAGTTTTCAATCTATAATGAGACCTTACTCAAATATTTTCTCAAGGCCAAAATTTGATTATAGGGAAGCTTCTTGTCCTTCAGCATGGTTATTTCCAAGACTAAACAAATATTTAAATCCATCTAAAGTAGAATAAGCATGGCTCTATCTATTTTAAGTATAAATTTTTTATACTCGTAAGTGGATCAATTAAAATATGGCATAGACTCTAAAAAATGTGACGATTAAGTTTAATGGAGCATTCAATTCTTTTATGAGGACCTTATTTCTTGATAATATCATGACTTGACATCCTCAAATTGGTTCTAACTCATAAAAAGTTGTCAGGCTTCTTTTAATGCATAGCTCTCTCTCTAGCTCTCTCTCTCTCTCTCTCTCTCTCTCTCTCTCTCTCTCTCTCTCTCTCTCTCTCTCTCTCTCTCTCTCTCTCTCTCTCTCTCTCTCTCTCTCTCTCTCTCTCTTCTATAAATAATGACTTCTAAGCCTTGAAATGGATCCCTCTCTTTAGTATGACTAAACTCTGTTTAGATTTGTACTATAACATCTATTTGATATAATATCAACTAAATTCCTCTTTTTGCAATTGAATTGAAGTGTCTTAAGAGTTCATTGATTAGCTATGTGAATGTATGCTTTCCTTACCTCTGTCTAAATTTTATCACTTTCATGATCTACTTTGGTAATCCTCACAAGGTATTCTAATCACATATATAGTCTATTAGCTAGTATGGAAGTGGATAACTACCCTCCCATGATAGATTAATAGCTAATTCATGTTTTTTTGTGAAATAATGATGTAAGTGATTTTCTATGGTCTAGAATGCATCCTATAGTGTGTCTTGTGCAAGTTTGAGTGATTGAATCATTGGCACATCACCTCATTTTACATGCTTTCATAAGTTATTATTAAAATATCTCTCCCTTTCCAAACTATGTGCTATTTTAGATTTAGTATAGGTGATAGATCCAAAATGAATCTAGCTTTCTTTGAAGGTCTAATCCATTATTAGGATACCCACAACCTAGAAATAGTCCCATGTTGGACTAGATTTTAGTAAGAAGACATAAATAATCCCATTCTTAGCTAGGGTGCAAATCTAGAATACCAACAACTTTGTTACACCTAATGGGACCATTTTCCTTGGAATATCTAAAGTTTGGAGTTAATAAAAGTATTTTCATTAGCAGGAGAAATCCATCATCATCAAAAGATAAATATTATTGAAATTGTAAACATTTAGATAATATTCTCATGCCAAAGGTCACTACAAGGTCAAAAATTAAAGGTATTCCCTTTGAATCCATTGAGTTTCCTCCTAATTCTTATAAAAGACATAGATTCAATAATACAAAACCTTATCCTCCAAAGCAATATTTATTCGTTGATCAACCTATTATTTTATTCCAAGCTATTGTCCCTATTTCCCAAATGGTGATTAGGAATAAAGTGTTTACTCCATTCAATAGGGTTAGTCCCCTCAATTACGCCCATCTTTATGACATTCTCATGTCAAACCTTAAGAGTATCCCTTTTTTCTTAGGAGAATGGGATAAAACAAGTACTATTAAGCACATTCAAGATGTTACTCAAGATAATGTGGCTATCAGACTGCTTACTGCCTCATTCAAATGAAAAGCATTATAGTGGTATATAAATCTTCCTTTGAACACAATCGTTACCTAGATAGATTTAGGTGTAGCCTTAGTCAAATAGTTTGAAGACAAATCTAATCATTTATCCTTAGTGAAACAACTGACTACCTTAAAGAAGTACCCCCATGAATTCATGTGTAATATCAACCTCAGATTCCAAAAGACATGGACTATGATACTTGTATTGGCTAGACCATCCCTATAATATGCCTTCTTGTACTATATAAAATTCCTTAATTCAAATACTAGTGTGATGATATAGTTTATGGGTGGTTATACTTTTCCAAATGCCTATGAGGTTGCAGTAAGAGTAGAGAACAACTTGATATAAGTTGGTAATATTTTTCCAAGGCCCTCGATGCCTATATTTATAGAATTTTAATCTACCCCCACCCCCTTAAGTTCCTCAAATCCTATCTTTAGCTCATATTCCATCTCCTAAAGCCCAAGTTATAACCCCTTCTAATCAGGCCACTCAACCAATTTTAGACAGATATTTGAAAAGTTTATTACAATATTTTAGGAATGAAATACTTCAACTCAAAAGACATCAATAACAAGGTAGGATTTATCAAGAATAGAACTAGACCTCCTATCAAAAATACAATCAAAGGCCTCCCTATCAAGGTTTCAGAGAAAATAGACGTCCTTATAAGTCACAAGCAGCCATAGTGCCAACTAAATCATATGCATCTCTTGATCCTAATGCATCTTCAAGTTCAAAAAACATTGTTACAAATCCTCCTAAAAAATACTTAATTCAAGATTTAGTTTGACAGCCATTTAATGCCAATGATACTCAAAACCAAGCCTCGGTGTCCCAGAACATTACTATGCCACAAATATCACAAGAAGAGTATTCACTTCTAGAAGGTCAATATAAAGAGAGTAATTTGGAACCGCAAGGAGAGTCTCAACAAAAATAAAGGCAACCTGATGCCATTAATATAGATTGGTAAATGGATGATCAATTTACATTCGAGTAAATTGGTGAGATTGGCAATATAAGTGGTCAAGTGGAAGCTCTGACTAGAGCAAAAAGAGAAGTTGTTGATGAATGTCAAAATGTGGGAAATGCATTTGGTAGTCCTAAGGTTGTTTTCAAGACTGACAAATATCAACATCTTGTCCCTATAACATAGGAAAATCAGAATGCACAGGGTCAGAAAGTCCCTCAAATATCTCTAATCCATGAACAACCAATAGTGGAAAAGATATAGCCAAAAGTTAGTGGACCTCAATTCAACATAATATATCAGATGAAAATGTCCAATGTCATCATTATCATGTGGTATTAACTTTATATTCTAAGATATAAAAATATGCTTATCCAAGAGCTTTCATCTCTTAAGGTATCTTCAGAACCAGTTGAGAAATAAGCTGTTGTTTTAATAAATTCAGATCAACCAGCTAAGCAATAAGTACAACAAGTACAAAAGATGGTGAAGGTAGACAAATCTGAGGAAAAATTAAATAAAAATCTTCCCTTATACTTATATTTTATATTTGGTGACTATCTAGTTCATAACTGTATGATAGATAGTGGAGCTAATAGTATTGTCATGCCTAAGCAAATTGTAGATTAGCTTGATCTTGTCTATGAACCAAACACTAAAGAATTAATGTAACTAGATGGGTCACCAAAAAAGACATTGGGTATCATCAAAGATATAAATTTGACACTACATTCTTTCCCCAATTTTACCATTCAACAAGATGTGGTTGTGGTAGACTTGCCTCCCTATTTTTCCATGTGTCTCTCAAGAGACTTTACTTCAAATATTGGAGAATATTTAGTATTTGATTAGAGATATTTAATATTTAGGACCAAGTATGGTGCTAAGATAACAATACATTTTGAACCTATTTCATGCTTCTATTCAGAGTCATATATGCCTAGTATGGTGAATAGTAATTGTATCATCTCAAATGAAGTCATAGAAACTAGTAGAGATTAAATTGAGTCACATCTAGATACAATTCCAAATCTATTCTTATATGAATGGGCCTTTGATTTTCATCAGCATGATCCTTATAATCTAATTTAAGAAGAAAGATTTGGTGTTTATTGTCTACATGAAAAAGATACACCAATTCCATATTTGATGAAGGAAGACGAGCCTAGTGATAACCTATGAAAATTATACTTTGATGGATCATGAAATAAACAAGGTACTAGGGATGGAATGATGTTTAATTATCCAACCAATAAAAGGTATGTATCTTCTCTCAAGTTTCAATTTTTTTTTCAAATAACATTACCGAATATGAGCCACTGGTTCATGGTTTGTGATGAGTAAGGAAGATAAAGGTCAATTGTTTACAATTTTTTTAATATAGTGAATTGGTAGTTCACCAAGTAAGAGGTCTAGACATATAAAAAAAATTCCATTGCTTAGATATTATAATTATAGATTATGGGACATGAATATTTTCAAGCCTTAAAATTTAGGTAATAGAAAGAAGTGCGAATAAATATATAGATAGGTTAGATACCATTGGGTCACAATTCAACATCCTAGATAATGTAAGAAGTGGAAAGGTTTAGTCACACATTAATTTAGTTGTGAGGCCTTTTGTTCTAGATAAGAATGATAGTTATAAAGTGTTTGAAGATGAAACTCAAATTGTTATGTTCTTGCAAGAAGAGCCTGAGTTTTCATCAAGGAACCAAGAGAAGTTCTCATAATAGTATGATGACCAGATTGTCTAGCTGAAGATAAATAAGTTATCGAAATGGTTTGTCACCCTTGAGAATATATTTAGTGGCAATGATGATTTGAGGAAGTAAAAGTCTTCATTATTAACAAAGGAAGAACACTATGTCAATTTGGAGATTGCAGTAGATAAAAGCTTAAAGTTAGGTAAAGTCTACACTCCTTTTGGAAAAGGAAACTTTAATTAAGCTATTTCAAGTTGTATGGATGTATTTTAATGAAAATATAGTGACCTCAAAGGATTTGATCCAAGTCTATCTTAACACACCATTGAGTTAGAAGCTGAAACTAGGCTAGTAAGATAAAGGTAGAGGCATGTCAATCTAAATCTTGAGCCTTTGATGAAAGCTAAGCTTTATAAGATCATTGAGTTAGATATCATATTTTTAATCAAGCACTCAACTTGGGTGGAAAACCTTGTTCTAGTATGGAAAAAGAGGTGAAATTTGACTGTGTGTCAACCTTTGTGACTTAAACAAGGTTTTCCTTAAAGACCACTATCCATTGCCATCTATGAAACAAATTCTATAGCCAGTCCCATGTTCAGAAAGGTTCTCCTTGTTGGATGGCCATGGTGGATATAATCAAATTTTTGTCAAGGAAGAATACCAATTCAAAATAGTCTTCACCACAAAGTGGGGGAGATTTTCATATAGAAATATGCCATTTGGTTTATCCAATGATGGAGCCACTTTGCATAAATCTATGGATATGGAATTTTAGGGTATGATTAACAAGTTTATTCTTGTTTATTTATATGACATAGTAGTTTTCTCTAATAGTGTAACTAAGCACATGATTCACCTCAGGTAAGTATTTGAAATATGTACATAGTTTAGGATATCTCTAAATCCCAAAAAATGTGTCTTTTTGATTCATGAAGGTAAGCTTCTTAGACATGTGATTTCAAAGCAGGGTATGAATATAAATCCTGATAGAATAGATGTAATTCTTGCACTTTCCTTGACTAACCACATGAAATCTCTACAAATCTTCTTAGGCAAGATAAATTTTATAAGAAGGTACATTTCGGATTTTACCACTTTAGCTAGGCCACTTACAGTTATGCTAAAGAAAAATTAGAGTTTTAGTTAGTCCAAGGAAGGATTAAAAAGCTTTGAAGAGATCAATAAAGTGATAACTAGTTATCCTACTCTCCTAAACCCTTATTTCATAAATAATTTTATCATGTACACCTATGTCAACTTTGATACAATTTTAGATATTATTATGTAGAAGAATCATGAGGATTTAGAGAAACCAATAGCCTCCTCAATTTATAGATTGGAAGAATATGAAACAAGGTAATATTTTGTTGAAAATCATGTGACTTGAGTTATAGGGTCACTCAATAAATTTAGATACTTGTTATCTAATAATAAGATACATTTGATGGTTACCCATTCAAGTGTCGAATAACTCCTCTTGAACAAAGATATAAATGAGAAAAGAGCTGGTTGGATAACCAAAGTAATGGAATATGATTTATAAATCAAAGTAACAAAGTTGGTAAGAGGCAAGGGACATTTTAAACATCTAGTCCAAGATTTTCAAGAGTATAATGAGGTGGAATAAATTTCAACTGATCACACCTCACCTTCCATTTGGTTCCAAGACATGGTAAGATTTCTCTAGTATGGTAGTTATCCTTCTCTTCTAATCCCTTCAAGATGAAGACATTTCAGATTATAGTCAATTCATCCTCTTATTATTGATTGTGTTTTATTCAAGAAATATATCAATGGTATATTGCTAATATGTATAGAGCCACATCAGACACAATGACTGCTTAATCAATTCCATGATGGACATGGTGGAGGACATTATTTAATGAGAACTACAACCCACAAGATTATGATAAGTGGGTATTAATGGCTTAGTTTGTCTGTAGATTTTCATGTATGGGTTGGAAACTGCAGATAATGTGTTATGTTTGTTGGAAAGGTGAAGCTTGTTGACATACCCATCCAGCCAATTGTAGTAGATCAACATTTTATCCAATGGGGATTAGATTTTATTGGTCTCATTAACCCCCCTTCAAGGTTAGGCCATAAATGGATATTGATTGCTACATATTATTTTACTATATGGTTAGAAGCAGTGGGATTGAAAGAAGCCAATGAGTTGAATGTTTTATATTTTCATGAAGGTTTGATTACTAGATGTGAAGTACCTTCAACCATTATTTATAAAAATGGTATGGCCTTTGTAGGGTTTATAATTAGGTAGTGGGCAGTTTAACATTGTGTTTTTATCAGTAATTCAGCAAATTATTATCCACAAGGTAATGGCCTCACTGAATCCACTAATAAGGATCTATTTGACATCATTAGGAGGACTATTAAAACCAATTAGAGGTCATGGAATCTAAAATTTAAGTCAGCATTGTGGGATGATAGGATCACCTATAATAAATCAATAACCAACTCTCCATACAAGATGGTATATGGTAAAGAAGTAAGAATGCATATTTCTCTAGAATTTTCTTCCCTATAATTGATGCATCAACTTGGGTTGTTTGATAATGAACCAATGGAGATTGGATATGTTGAGCTTATGGAGCTACAAGAGTTAAGACATCAATCCATACTAGCCATGGAAAATCATCAATCAAAGGTAAAAAGAGTCTTTGACAAAGGAGATTCTTCACATAGCTTTAAGGAAGGAGATTTGGTCCTCAAATGGGATGAGGATAGAGATAATATAGGAAGGCATACAAAGTTTGTCTCTCTTTAGAGTGGTCCATTTATGATTTCCAGCTATAAATCCCACAATTCATTCTAGCTTAAAAAGATGGATGGCGAGGATCTTCCTATCCCAGTCAATGGGATACACTTGAAACATTGCTATTAAGGAAGCTAAGTTCCTTGTACATAGTTAGTTTCTTTTTATTCCTCCATGTTTTATTCTAACACATTAGTTTTCTTCTATTATGACTCAAATAAGTGCTTTATTTTCACATTTATTTTTCTAGGTTAGTTTCCATGTTTTACTTTGTTTTTATTTCCCTGTTTTGGTGGAATTATTTTATCATTTCATTCAGGAGGTTTTTGGAATTCATGGAACACATGTATTATCTATTATGACTCAATATTAATGTAGATGGTCTGATTTATCAAGCATAGTAGGCATGTTACCCAACTGAGTCACCAAAGATGTTATCCAATTTTTGGCCTACATAAAGAACTTGACTGAATGCAATGTAGTGTCCTAAAGATCAAGTATGGAGTAATGCTTGAAAACATTTATGGATGGAATAAATGGTCCAAGGATAACATGTAAATTACAAATATTTTGAAACACTTTAATTTTACATGAAGTATAATTTAGTCAATATTTGAGGGATAGGTCTGCAGAGCAAAGAAAACGTTATTGAGCAGGTTTCATGGTGAAACCAAGAAGGTCAAATTTCAGGGATAAGTTTCACAAACATTGGAAATTCATTTGAGCATTCAAAGTTCAATCACAAGTTCATAAGAGCTTATAGGGTTTAAAAATCTTAAGTGTAAAACCCTTTTTTGGCAAAGTCCTCACTTGTCAAAATATTTCAGGGTCTTATTTTGCTAAGTCTAAATTCTTGGGATATTTTAATAAGACTAAAGATAAATTTATTAATACAAAAGTCCCAAAAACTAATTTTCTTTTAGAGAAAGTGACTGAAATGAAAATCCCAAAAAAATAGTTCTGAGATAAATGCCCAATGTAAAATCTTTGATAGTATTGTTTGTTTTAGGGAAATTTATCCAGCAAGGTAATGATGAGTGAATGAGTATCAAATTCAAGCTTATAAAATTACCATTGGTTCTCAAATATACAATAATAGGTGCATGGATGTCATTGATGGGTGCATAGATGTCAAAGTACAAGACACAAAAAATAGTCATTTGTATTCAAATGGGTCCAAGATCGACAAACTACATTCAATTTGATAAAATATCTAATGGAACTCATAAGGTCAATAATTCAATAAGATGTTCATGTATCTATCAAATAAAATCCATAATGAATAGCTAATTGGTTTCAAACATCATAGATCAATGGTCAACATTCAAAAAACATAAGATCTAATAGTGAGTGGTGACTGACATGATAGTGGGTATAGGCAAACCAACAAGATGCATTTAATCATGTATTCAGATCAATGTTTGAAGTGGATCAAAATAAAATATGTAATTTAAAAGTGGTAGAAGAATGTTAGACTAGCAGAGGATTGGCATACTATGTTTGATCATGTAAATTAAGATCAATGGTATGAGAAGAGTTAATAGTTCAATGAACTTATGTAGATTATGTCATCTAATAAACAAAGGGAAATCCCAAGACATTTTTTATGGATGTCAATGGGGAATTATTCAACTAAGGCAAGGTGAAAACAAAGGGGTCGAGTTTGAATGGAGTCCAAAATCAAACTAGGGTGAATATTCAAGATCAAAGCTCGGCCAATGAAGCTCAATAGAGACAAAATAAGTCTTTTAAGACCTAATACAGATCAAGGGTTAGAAACCATTTTCAAAATAAGATTAAAGAAATGGTGAGATATTTCTCATTAACATGATAGCTACATGTAAAAAAAATAAATATGATTGGTTTTCAATCTATAATGAGACCTTGCTTAGATATTTTCTTAGGGGTAGATATGTGATTATAGGGAAGCTTCTTGTCCTTTGGCATGGTCACTTATAAGTCAAAAAATTTATTTATAGCTATCTAAAGTAGAATAATCATGGATTTGTCAGTTATAAGGTATAAAGTTTTCATTCTCATTAATGGATCAATTAAAAGATGGTGTAAAATCTTAAGAAGGTAACCCTGTGGTTGGATAAATATCAATGGATCACTCAATTATTTTATAAGGACATTCTTTTTTGATAAGATCATGACTCGGTGTCCTCGAATTGGTGCTAATCCATCAAAATTAGTTGGTCCTCTTTAAATGCACAACTCTCTTTCTCTCTTTCCCTTTTCTATAAATACTAGCTTCTAAGATTTGAAATGGATCCCTCTCTTTGCTATGACTAAACATTGTTTATATTTATATTGTAATACTGATTTTATTTAATATAGACTGAATTCCTCCTTTTGCATTTGAATTGAAGTGTCTTATGAGTTTAATGATTGGTTAAGTGAATGTCTTCTTTCCTTGCCTCTATCTGAATTTTCTCACCTTCATGATCTATTTTGGTAATCCTCACAGGTCATTTTAAGAACACGTATACTTTGTTATTTAGTTTTGGAAATTGAGAACTACCCTTCCATGCTAGATTAATAGCTAATTCATGCCTTTTTTTGAAATACTATTGTGAGTTATTTTCTATGGTCTTGAATGCATCCTATAGTGTGTCTTGTGTGAGCTTGAGTGATCGAATGATTGATGCATCACCTCTTTCTACATGCTTTCATAATTTATTGTTAAAATCCTTTTCCCTTTCCCAATCAAATTCTAGTTTAGGTTTAGTATAGGTGATAGATCCAAAAGGAAGTTGACCTTATCTAGAGCCCTGATCTATTATTAGGATACCCATAGTTTAGGATCAATCCCATGTTAGACTAGATTTGAGTAAGTAGACCTGAATAATCCCCTTCTCAGTTAGGGTGTAAATTTAAAACAAAAGCAATAGCTAATATACTAACAAAGTAAAGAGAAAAGGTAGCATGAGTTCCTAACATCACCTTCCTATTATAAAAAGCTTTATCCTCAAAGCTTTAGATGTCGGAATTGGTGCTGAATTTGAAATAATGGTTCCCATATTGCATCCTCTGGTTGCATTCTGTGTCACTAAATTAATACCTCTGTGATGGGGTGGGAGTGAAGTTGGAGTGTGTGCCTATCTAGGATTGCATTCAACTCAATAAGGTTTGATATTTCATTATCAAGTTATGGGAAAATAGTTTACACTCTAACATTTGTGCCAAGAACTTTCTTCAGATAAGAGACGTGAAATACTGAGTGAACTGTAGAAGAAGGTGGGATATCGAACTTATAAACAACTGACCCAATATTTTGGAGAGCCTTATATGGACCATAGAACTTGGAAGCTAGCTTATGACACACTTTGAGTTTTAGGGAGGAATTTTTATATGGCTATAGGGGAAGAAAAACCATATCACCTACTTAAAAAGTATGCTTGATATGGTGTTGATGAGCGTGTTGTTACATTTTATTTTTTTCCATATGAAGGTTATCTCATAGGGTGTTGAGGATGTGATCTTAGGATTAGAAAATCATGTCGATTGCTTGCATAGGGGAACTATTGGGGGTGTATGGAAGGAACGCTAGTGGTGTTTGACCATAGACTACTTCATATGGATTAATTTTAGTTGAAGTTTGGTATGAGACATTATACCACCAGTCAATGAGTGTGGGCCAGTTTGCCCACTGATGTTTTATTTTTTTGAGGTGAAGCAACAAAGGAAAGGTTTCAAGTATTTATTGACAATTTCAATCTGGCCATCTATTTATAAGTGATTCTAGGAACTCATATTTAGTTGGGTGCTGGCACATTGAAATAGTTTTATCCAAAAATGTCTAGTGAAGGTTGCAACATGATTTCAGATAATGGAAGAATAAATTCTATGAAAATGGAAAATCTAGGCCAAGAAAATTTTTATGATTGTGGAAGTGGTATAGGGATGGATGAGGGCATGAAAAGGAATATATTTAGAGAGGCAATCAACTAAAACCAAGATTTTTATATTTCCTCTAGAGTTAGGGAGCTCCTTAATAAAATCCATAGAAATATCTATCCAACTTGTTAGGGATGGGAAAGGGTTTGAGCAACCTAGAAATGAGTGTTGTTTCACCCTTATTACATTGAAAGGAATCATATTCAACCACCATCTATCAAATTACCTTTTTCATTCCCCTTTAAAATAAGTTTTGTCATGCCTATTCATAAGTTTTGAGAAACCCTAAGTGCCCTGTGGATGGAGAAGCTTGGATTTCATAGAATATAGCCTACTAAAGATCTATGCTCTGGAGAAGCACTAGATGGCCCTTGTATTACAAAGAAGAGCCATCCCAAGAATAATGTGATATGATAGAGGGGTTAGAATATAAATAATAAATGATTTAATGTAATGATTGATTGACATACCTCTACTATAAAATATACAAAAAATTTGAAATAGGCATGGAAATAGATGAAAGGGAAGTTTGGTCCGCAAATATGCAAGACAAAGCATTAGCCACAATATTATCCTTACCCTTCTTGTAAGTGATCTCATAGTCATAAACCATGAGTTTTTTTACCAATTTATATTGTGATGGGGTGGAGACCCATTTTTATAGGAAATATTTTAGACTCTGGTAATCAGTTTTGGCATAAAAATAATTCTCTAGTATGTATTGTCACCACTTATGTACTACATGCAAAATGGCTATCATTTAATTCTAATAAGTATAGAGTACTAAATTATTTATAAAAAGGGCTTTTTTGGTGAATTTAATAAGGTGTCTTTCTTAGAGGATAACAATAACAAGTCCATTTTTGTAAGCATCGCTCTCGATAGTGAAGGTCTTGATAAAATCTAGCATAGCTAGAACATGTGTAGTACACATAACTTGTTTTAATTCTTCAAATGTACACTCAATATCTTATGTCCATATAAAAGCATCATTTTTTAACACAGCTATTAGCAGAGCTATAATATTCTCACAATCCTTGACAAACTTGTGATAGTATCCAGTTAGCACCCAAAAACCATGGAGGCTTTTGAGTGTCTAAAGATGAAGCCAATTTGTCATGGCCACTCTTGTTTTGAGATCCAGCCAAAACCCTTGGGCTAAAAAAATATTCCCACGAAATTCCACTTCATCTTTGCCAAAAACACATTTGGACTATGTTCCATAGAGATGATATTTAGAGAGAAGTTGCATTGCGAGTTTTAGATGGTAGAGATGCTCAAGCCATATTTTATTATAGGTGAAGGTATCATCATAGAAGACCATAATGAATTTTCATAGGTAGGGCCAAAATATATTATTCATCAATGCTTAGAATGTTGAAGGATCATTAGTGAGGCCAAAGGGCATGACCAGAAACTCATAGTGTCCATCATGTGTATGAAAAGTTGTCTTAAGGATATCATCCTCATGAAGTCAGATCTAGTGATATACAAAGAAGTTATCCAAATTGGACAAAAAAAGAGTGCCATAAAGCTCATCAAGAAGCTTATCAACAACAAGGACAATGAACTTATTCTTGATTTTGATCTGATTAAGTGCCCTAATTTAATGGAGAGGTGCCATGACCCATTTTTTTTTAGGACAAGGAGAACTAGGGAAGAATATGGGCTAGTACTGGGGAAAATAATGCCTTGCTTCAGTAAGTCTTGGATGAGCATCTCGATCTTGGTATTTTTCTAAAATGAGTAGTGATAGGGCTTGATGTTGGGAGGAACATTTCTAGGAAGGTCCTGAATACGGTGGTCCTTTGGCTGTGAAGCTCGTAATCTTATTGGTTTGGAAAATACACATGTATACATATGTAGAATGGTTTATAGATTAGGAGTAGTGGATATCGTTGATGGTTACATTTGAATGGAATGGATTTGAGAAATGACACCATGTGAATTATTCTTAAGAAGATTTTCCATGTGATGTGAACTTGTGATGTTGAGAGACCTCAGGTGTAAGCCTTTTAATGTGTGTTTTTATCCATTGTATAAAAACTACATCTAAAGTTTAGCAAAATCCCATAAGATGGTTCCAAGTGTGCATAATCATTAAGCTCCAAAAATAGCATCACATTTACCTAAGAGCAAGGCAAATTTGTCGTAGTGAAAGTTATAACCTCCAATAAAGATACACACATTACAACACTTCCCTTTTACCTGTTTAAGGTACAATATTGATTGACCATGTTCATCACAATTATAATTATTTGTTCATCTATTCTATTATATTTGAGGAATATAGGTGACTATGAGATGAAATTTGATTCCATTATTATTTAGAAAATTTTAAAATTCCTTTGACATTATTTAACCATCGATATTAGTCATGTGTGTCCCAATGTAGGATTGGGCTTCATTTTCAACCATAGTAGTAGTAGTAGTAGTAGTAGTAGTAGTAGTAGTAGTAGTAGTAGTAGTAGTAGTAGTAGTAGTAGTAGTAGTAGTAGTAGTAGTAGTAGTAGTAGCAACAACAGCAGCAACAGCAGCAGCAGTAGTAGTAGTAGTAGTATAAATAAAAATAAAAATAACAATAAAAATAATAATAACAATAACAATAACAATAACAATAACAATAACAATAACAATAACAATAACAAGAACAAGAACAAGAACAAGAACAAGAACAAGAACAAGAACAAGAACAAGAACAATAACAATAACAATAACAATAACAATAACAATAACAATAACAATAACAATAACAATAACAATAACAATAACAATAACAATAACAATAATAATAATAATAATATGAGTGAAATATTTGAATTATTTTATTAATAACACAAGGGGAAATTTATATAGAACAAAAGTTGGTTATCACAAATAGAATCCCTGTAACCATCAAACAATTAGCTGTGTAACTATCTAACTAATTAATATGCTAAACTACAAATAGTTTACCAAACTATATTAAAATAAAAATGTAATAAATTTAGCTATGCTAGCATTCCCCCCTTTATTACAATATTTCTACAAATGTACCCCTGAAATAGATCAAATTTCACCTTATCAAGAGACTTGTTGAATATATTTGCTATATATGAATCTATTGGGCAGTATTGGAGCTAAATGTTGTGGATCAGGAATTTGTATTGAATATAGTGGCACTGGACCTCAGTGTATTTGGTCCTCTCATGAAATGCTGGATTCTTGACAAGATTTAACACACCCTGATTATCGTAGAGAAGGATTGTTAGATGATCTTTATGAATGTCTATGTTAGATAGAATGTGGCATAATAAAATTTCCTTTCACATGGATACTCATGTAGCATGGTATTTTGCCTCTATGGATGAGAGAGTAATTACATATTGGTTCCAACATATCCACAAACGAGGTCTAGATTCGAGATGAAAAATATACCTTGAAGTTGATTTCTTATCATCAATGGATCCAGCATAGTTTGAGTTTATTTTTCTTTGCAAGAAGAAATTTGAGTTCTTGTATTCAATACCATAATCAATTATACCTTGAACATATCTCAAAACATGTTTCACTACAACTCAATGACATTTCTTTGGCTCTTGCATGAATCTTGAAAGATAGCTGATAGTAAAACATATGTCTGTTCTGGTATAATTCAAGTAAATTATACTCCAAACAAGTTGCCTATAGTAATTTTCATATACTTGAGTTGAATCCTAAAAATGAGATAGTTGAAAACCTTTCTCCACTAGAGTTGATATTAGTTTACAATTTGTCATCCCTTATTTCTCTAGGAGCATCTTGGGATATTTTATATTTGACAAAAAATATGATTTTTCTTTGGCAATATCTCCAAGCCAAGGCAGTAATGAAGTATCCCCAAATCTTTCATGTAAAAGGATTTAATCAAGACAATATTTACTTATTTAACAAGATCATCTGAACTTCCTATGATCACAAGATCATCCACATACAAAACCAGAATGACTATCTTTGTGCCTACCTTATTGATATACAAATTAGTTTCTAAGGCGCTAAGAATGAATCTATGATACAATAAATGATCATCAATCTTAATGTACCATGCCCTTCAGGCTTGCGTAAGTCCATAAAGTGACTTAATTATATGTCATACCTTATGTGGATGTTGTTCATCAATAAATACTTTTGGCTGGGTCATGTATACTTCTTCTTTGAGATCACCATTCAAGAATGCACATTTTCTATCCATCTACTGAAGCTTCCATCATTTTTATGCTACGAATGTGTAAACAACTCTAATGGTCTTGATCTTAGGAGTGGGTGGAAAGGTCTCTTCATAGTCAATTCCTTCTAGCTGAGCATATCCTTTTACAATAAGTCATGCTTTATATTTATTGATAGATCCATCTGCCTTGTATTTTGTCTTGAAAATACATTTACATCCAATGTATTTCTTTACTATAGGAAGACCGATAAGTTCGCAGGTCCCATTTTTTATGAGGGCATCATATTCATAATTTATGGCCTTCTTCCATTGAGGTTAAATTAAAGCCTCTCGAACTATAGTTAGTTTGGTGTTGTCAACTACTGAGCTCATGAATGCAAGACTAACTTCTTGTATTACCCATCTTTTGCTCTAAAATCCTAATGAAGTATATGGATTAGAGTTCAGGTGTGATTTCTTGATGATTCTCTCCACCCTTTTTTGATGTTGATGTTGCTGCTAATTTCATGAAGAATTGTCTTCTAGATTTCCAATGTTAACAAATAACTCTCCTTGTAGCTCACCTTATTTTTGAGAAGATTATTCATTCTCATCATCTAATTATGGGAATAGTCTATGCGAGGTGGTATGATTTGGATCCTTATGTGGCAATGAGTTGAATGATGACTCATCACAAATCACATCTCAACTTTCATATATCTTCTTTGTCTTAGGATCAATGAGATGATATAAATTTGGGGTAGTATTATACCCCAATAGAAGGCAATGGAGTCTCTTTAGTTTAGTCTCCTTCCTCTTTTTAATAGGGACATGGATATAATATGTACAACTAAATAATCTAAGATGAGAGATCGAAGGTTTATGATCACTCCATACCTTTTTTGGTGGCTTGTCATGCAAGATATTTGTAGGTGCCATATTAAGAAGATATACAACTGACTGAACTACTTATGTCCAAAATAGTGCATCCAACTTCATAGTGGAAAGCATGCAATGATCCATCTCCATGACTGAATGATTTCATCACTCTATTATTTCATTATGTTATGGCATATAGGGAACATTCAGGCATTGTTTGACGTCATGTTGCTTTAAGAATGGAAATAATTCTTTTGATGTGAATTCCCCCATGATCTAAGTAGAGGAGTTGAAGAGGGTTCACTAATTGGGTAAAAATAAAGTGGTAGAAGACCTTAAAATGAGTTAAGGCTTCACTCTTCTTATTTAAAAAGAACACCCATGTCTTTTGAGAGAAATCATCCATGAACAATTGAAAGTACATGAATCCTTAGAAAAAAGTAGGCAAGGGTCTGCGTAAGTCAATATGTACTACATCGAGATGATCCTTGTCTTGTGAGGAACTTGCCTCAAATCAAACCATATGTTGTTTTCTAGCAAGGTATCCAGGGCATATAGGCAAGGAATGAGATAGATGAGGAAGTCCACGAACCATGGCCTTAGAGCTTAGTTAGTACAAAGAACCAACATAAAGATGCCCATATCGATAATGCCATAATGTTATAGATTATACTATAGAAACAAAGAGAGCAACAACATTGAATGAAACAACATCTATGGAAAATAATCGATCCTTCAAAAAATCTATAGCAATGACTTGACCATCCCGTGAAAGGAGATAAGATTGCATGTCATTCTTGATCATGAACTCTATCTTAGCCTTATGATTCAAGAACTAACCTATAGACAAGATATTTTTTATCAATCCAGGGACATATATTACCTTAATGAGAGTACAGGTTCATGTCCTGAGAGGAATGGTGACTGTGCCAATTCCTTCTACAACATACTCTTTGGTATTTACAATTTGAACTTGATCGCTAGTGGATTGTGTTGTCATTGACTCAAATAGTTCCTTGCATCATGTCATATGCTTGCTAGCACTATAGTTGATCAACCAGACATTAGTCTTGTGTGATGAGGTATGGGAGATAAGAACTATTTCATTATATGCACTAATGCATTCTACTTTTTCAACGACTTCTTCATATTAATCATCTTGTTAGTGTTGTGCTGCTACATGTCTATGTTGCTTCCATAATTGAGGATGTCTCTTTGATTTATGAGACTCATCTCCACTCGATGTACCCTCTTAATTGAATGAGCCTTGTGTAAAGGCATTATACTAGTAGCTATGAATATCATGTGTATTGGTGCAGCAAATGTGACACCATCTTTTTGCCTTTTCACCTTCCTGTTGTTGTTCTATTTGCTTTGATGGTATTTTTGATAATTTTGGACTAGATTTATTGGAGATCAGGGCATTATCCTCGAACTCTTCTTGTATAGACTGGAAGGCTTCTTCTTGTTGAAGTAGATTCACTGGTTATTTAAAGGACATTACTTACTTTGTGATGTTCAGTGTCATGATGAAAGTGAAAAATTGAGAGGGGAGGGAACTCAGTGTGATCGAAACCAACAATTTATCCTCAATCATTTATCAAAGTGCAATCAATTCAACTCGTATTTCTGCTACCCAGTGTAAGAATTCCTCAAATTTCTCATCATTTTTTGTACTAAGAGTATGAAGATTTGACTAGAGATGGAGTATCTTCATTTGATTCTTCACATTGTATATGGTAGATAAAATGTTGCAAACCTCTTTCATTGTCGACACATCCCAAACATGATGTTGAACCTCGTCAGTGACACTAAGGGTGATCAACATCAGGTCTTTTGCATCTGATTTATCATATTTTGTTCGCTCGTCAACTCCACTCAAATGAGTAACCATACCAATGATGATGCTCCATAATTCTTCAAATTGAAAAGGTGTTCACATCTTTATCTTCCATATGGTAAAATTCGACCCTTTGAGGAGTTGGGCGTCGGACAAAAGGAGTTTGGGAGGGCGTATACTCAAAGCAATATTTATGCTTCAAGATGCGGTACAAAAAGAATGCACCTTATTGCCTCTCTCCACTTTGGAATTCCACTTCACTCTTATGGGCTCGCTCCACTTGCCACGCTTCTGCTTCGTTATTTTTTGACTATCACGACCAGATAAGAGCTGGATGCGTCTCTTACTTTAGGCGATTTTGTTATTTCACAGCTTCAACATGCAGATCTTTGTGAAGATCCTCACCGGCAAGACCATCACTCCACCTAGCCGTTCGCTGCTGTGTTGCACACGTTCATCCACGCTTTTTTTTCAGCAGACTTCTGCATCTTCCACCATGCTAATGGCGAATGGAAAGCTTTTCCAGGCTTTGTACGCTCTATGTTCTTTGTGTCTGAGCTTGTTGACTTCACGTTCAAGCAGGCTGCAGGTGTCGACCACGCTATAGCATAGCTGTGCTTTGTCCATTGCGTTGAATCTTCTACTGCAGATCTTCATTCAGTTAGCTTTCTCTATCGTGACACTGCACAGGTCACAGGTCGGCTCGGTCTGCATTGTACCCCAGGTTCAACACTTTGATCCTCAGGCGTCGCCGTTCTTCAGGCTTGGCTCCCTCGAACTTCCAAATGCTCTACTCTGCTGCACTGCACGCTCTCAGACATTGGCTTGCTTTGATACCAGATTGTAGGAGTGAAATGTTTGAATGATTTTATTGATAGCACAACCTAGGGCAATTTATAAGAACAAAATTCGGTTGTCACAAACTGAATCCCTGTAACCGTCCAGCAGTTAACTATGTAACTATCTAACTAATGGTTATGGTAAAGGACAAATAGTTCGTCGAAGATGATGATGATCGTGATCATTATAGGCTTTTAATTTTTTATTGAAAAATTATATCCAAGAAATAATCAATGAAAAACATGAAATGCTTATGAATAAAAATTGAAATAATTGACACATAACACAAATCAGAATGAACCAATTTCAATTTCATGTTATATTTCAATTTTAATTTTTGAGATGGTTTCAGTTTCTGTTTAGCCAATTTATAAGCTTAGCACTTTTAATATTACTAGGTAGTGTTGGGAAGCCTACAACACCAATTTTTGTATGGTTTAAATTTTTTCATAATGTGTGTTCTCAAATATAGTATGTTAGAGAACTCTGTCTATTCAGCAAGATGAGAAAACTTTATTAGCATTGAGTGTCCAACCTTCAGTTTTATTTATTTACATTCCTCAAATTTAATCATAACAATTGTGTTATCATATTTTCTTATAATCTTCATTTATGCATCACAAAATAAAATAGAGTGGTGACCTTCTTATTGAATGAGCACTAGAGATCATTAAAAATTAACTAAGAAAAATATTTTACATCGCAAAGAATGAAGTCTGGAATCCCTAGTGACTACATTAAAATTATCCCTTTCCTTTGAAATTGCAAACATTTTTATCTAACAAATATACTTGAACATAATTTTGTTCATTAAACTCGTAAAAAAATCACTTTACAAAATCATATGTTTCATGTCAATAGTTTCTATAACCCAAGCATTATCTTGGATTGAAGTCACTAAAGCATTATTTGTGTCTTCAAAAATGGAAAGCACGCATTCCCTGGAAAAATGAGTTGAATTTTGTTCTATGTTTTTTTCCCTCTCGTTTCTTACATTTATATTTTATGGTTTCAAATGTGTCTCATGATTTTTTTAATTCAGGGATATCATGACTTCCTTTTATTTCACAACATTTTAAAAAAAATGTTAGTTATCATTTTTCGTTGACATTGCTTATTATATTTTTCGCATTTTCTATATCATTTTTTATTTTTCTATTTATTTATATTATTTACACACACACACACACACACACACACACACACACACACACACACACACACACACACACACACATATATATATACATACATACATATATATATACATACACATATATACACACACACACACGCACACACACACACACACACACACACACACACACACACACACACACACATATATGTATGTATGTATGTATGTATGTATGTACATACATACATACATACATACATACATACATACATACATACATACATACATACATATAATCTTTCTTACAAATAGTCCATGTAGGTTGATTATGTATAAATAATATATTTTATGAAGTTGGTTATGTACACATCAATTTTAAACTAGTAACATCAACATTATCCTTGATAATATGAAATTATGAATCCAAACTTATGACACCACCATTCTTCAAATTAAGATTTAAAAAGTTCAATTACAATTGTATAAACTCTAATTATGACTTAAAATCATTTAATTCATTCAAATTTTTAAATACTTACTAAAGATTGTTTCTCCTCTATATGGGACAAAAAACATTGACATCAATTGTAGCCTACATCAATTGCAATGCTTTTGAATAATTCTACTTCTTGGATGGTATATCATTTGCTTCTTTATGATCATCATGTTATATATTCCCATCATAGATGTTGAACCATAATTCATAGAAGATGAATTTATTATTCACCTATCTTGATTATTATTTTTATGTATCTTCCCTAGTTAGTATTATACCAACAACAATTTTGATTAACATCATATTTTTTTGTTTAGAGATACGGAATGGCTCATTATTGTTCCAAAAATGTTCTATTTTATATATATCATGTAACTGATATACCAAACCTTTCTATATTCTCTTCCATCCTATATACTCAATTGTATGTGGAAGAATCTCATTCGTTTTATATACCTAGTAATATGTGAAAGCGATGTTGAAACATGTGAGAGAAGAATGGAACGTGGTACCTAGATAGTACATGAAAAGTATTATCTCTATCTACAACACCTACCTAGTGAGAATTAATTGTATGTGAGAATCATATATACTCCATGTATTCTTGATTTTAGGATGAATAATTCTAGCGATAGGCATGAATAGGTAATTCAGGGAATGAAAAATAATTTTTTTTCTTATTTCTTCCCAACGATTTTTAGCAATGATTCTAAAAATAATGTTGTTACATATAAATTAGGTTATAAATGCAATAGTTCAATCTTGAAAACATAATTTATAAACACAATTCAAAAGTATTATCATACCAAACATTATGAATTTTTTTTAATTTTTTTTTTTTCACATTTTTTAATTTTCTATTATTCAATTAACTTCCAAAAATAAAATATTAAAATTGATTTACACAAAATAAAAATAAAAACTTGTTTTATAAAGTAGAAAAACCTCCAAACTAAAATTTAAGTATTTTCAAAAACAATAAAAATTCCCTTCAATGAGTTTTTATGCTTTTAATTGAAAAAAAGAAGTATAAAAATTTATAAAAAAAATTAAACTTATTTTGTGAAATGTGCCTTCTCAACTTCCAATGTCGCCTTTAGGTTGAATGGGAGAAAATGATGATGTGTGGAGAAACTAAATATATGTCTCACAATACCCACCTAGACACGCCATACCAATGCTTTAATTGGTTCTTTTCGGCTTGAATTTAATTTGTATTGATGTAGACTAAAATCAAATAAATACTTCCATACTGTGTGGCACATCATGTGAGATTTAGATTGAACCCTAAATAAAAACCAACATAAAATACCCTTATTATAGTCTTACAATGAAAATACAGCCAAAATTTAGTCCCAACACATCAACTAGCAGGTAAAAAATGCCACGTGGTTGTATTAATGCACTTTAATGTATTTGCAAGAAATTGAGCGCTAAACATAAATTTCTAACACAGAAACATAGGAAAACATTTAAAAAAAAAAAATAAATTTGAAAAACAAAACAACATAGGCATTCTATCGCTCCGTATGGCACCTTTTTATGACTTTGGACAGTGTTAGAGGACATGTTAGGCTAAGGAAATCAAATATCAAGCTATCAAATACTATGGAATGGCGCAGGTCATCTATAGAAAGATAAAACCAGATTTGGAATGGCACAGGTCATCTATAGAAAGATAAAAGCTAGATTTTGATGGAAACATATCGCAAAAATGGAGGAAAATAAAGATTAAAAAATAGTCACTGCTCTGATATTAATGTTACTCCAAGGATAATGGGATGAAAATAAATGAGAATTTGGTGCAAATCAAATTTATATTCATTTAGAGATAATTCTTTGGCATAACATTGAGACACTTCTCATTCTGGATACAATTTTCCATTAACAAGGCTCTGAAGTATGCTAAGTTTTTTTCGAAGCTTCTCATTGATTATTAGAAATGCTAAACAAAATTTTTAATTTTTGAATCGATGTTTGATTGGTAAACGATGCTCTCAACCAAGTTCTTGCACTTTTTAATAAACATAGATCAAAACAACATAAATTGTTGTTTTTTGTGGTAGTTGACTTCAACACCTATATTGTCCCACCATGGAATGTTTCCAATCCAAATTCTGTACTTATAATTCCTATAACCCATAGACACCATACATAGACTCCTCCTAAAATGACATGAACTCTAATAAGATAAATCATAAGTCCTCACCTTATAAAATTCAATAAATCAAATAACAAAATTTGAATATTACTACAATATCAAAAATTCCTTTATTAACAAACCTCCACATCTTTCTTTTATTTTAATTTCAAAAAATATAAAAAAATACATAATATTACATATATATATACATATCCAAAACGAATAATAACTTTTTTCCTTATCAATATAATTATTCATTAGCATAATTTATTTTCTATTTAAATATCTTACCTACCTGATACAGTTAAATAATATAAAATAATTAATATCACACATTTTCCAATCCAATAAAAATGTCTTTGTATACTATAATCTCTAAAGTAGGCTTGCGGTAGAATGTTTCCCTTCATTTTATTAATTTTCATCGACCCACGTTTATTGGCCTATAAGTTACAATAATATTTAAATGCCCGTATCGCAAAGCTTGCATTATGTTTCCCTAAACAAAGTCTTCAACGCCATCAAGAATTATTTTAATGGCTAAGAAAACTTGTCATAAACCTTCTATGTTTTCGATAAAGGGTAAGTTTGGTGAGTCAGATTGATAAAGATCGTGACGGACAAAAATATAGAGATTTGGCAATATAATTTGATGTTAACGGCCCCGCCTGACAATCAGATCGGCTCCACACATGGATAAAAAGAACACAGCTGGATATTCTGCAGGCAGCCTATGAATTTTCAAAACGTCAGAGGAGCCGATTACATTTCCATTATTTTTACTTTGCTGCGTAGGCGTTGCTGGTCATCTTAGTCCTGTCTCCTGTATATGGCGTTCATTTCATACGACGCACTTTAGCATGACTTCATATTGATCTCATGCCACCGAAATAACTTGAATCACTGCATGGTCAGTGCAGCTCTTCAATGTCAAGCGTACAACCAATCCTACTGCAAATTCGTGCGCATGGCATATTAGTTCTGAGTTAACAGGTTCTGAATTACGCATCAGAAGTGTAAAATTATTGAATCAACACAGTAGACATGTGCAAACAAACCACATCTGCCTGCTTCTCAAACAGCAACATCCAGCCGCTGAGCGAAGCAGAGAAGAAGAAAAACGAACAGAAGGAGCAGCTATATGAATCCGTAATCATTGTGGATTCTCAACAGGATTTCAGCAATGTTCATGACCTCTGCCGTTACCCAACTTCCGCTGAGGTTCGTATGAAAAAAATACACCGCATCTCCCAAGGTGTGAGTCGTAACAGAATCTCAATTTAAATTGTCTACTGAACAGTTAGCCCATAAAAGTTCTTATGGCCTTCATAACATTGATTCTCATTTTTATTTTATTTGTATGGTTTTAGAGATTATGGCAGAGCTCAAGGCATTGGGTGTAATATCAGGACCGATGGTATTGACGGGTTTACTGCTATATTCCCGGGCCATTATATCCATGTTATTTCTGGGGCGTTTGGGCGAAACAGAGCTTGCAGGTGCGTCGCTAGCTATAGGGTTTGCCAACATAACAGGATATTCAGTAATATCAGGATTAGCCATCGGAATGGAACCCATCTGCGGACAGGCTTACGGAGCCAAACTGTGGGGTTTACTTGGACTGACCTTTCAAAGAATGGTTGTCGTTCTCCTCACCGCAGTAATGCCCACTGTGGTTCTGTGGGTTTGTTGAAAAGTGATGCTGCAGTTCGTTTTAAAAACATGCTCAGTTCTATTTTTAAACTACTAGTTTAAAGAGCAGTGAACAAACTCTTCTTTGCCATCAAACTGCCAGTCTTCCCATGTAGCAAAGAATGCATGCCAAGTGCATGCTTTGTTATTTTTTGGTTATCCATCCTATCTTTAGATGTTATATTTTTGTTATCCATCCTATCTTTAGATGCAACGTATTGTTTTTAGCATAGTTTCTTTTATCTATACATCAATAAACACTGTTATTTACAATCTGCACAAAATACAAATCTGTGTATTATATGTTGTGCCCTGTTATTTGATTTTTTTGGTGTTATGCTCTATTTTTTTAAAGTTGATTCTTTGTTTGTCTTTCTACTATTAATTTTTTGTTCATAGCCTGTGAGATTAAGCATATGACATTGGTTTAATATCTACATTTGGTATTAGAGTAGGTATTTTTCTTTTTGGTTAAAGATTTAGTAGTTGGAATTTTGCCAAAAAATTTATCATGTCAAATTCTAACTCCTTGCCCATTCCAGAATTTGATCAAAATGAGTATATTTATTGGTGTATCAAAATGATGACTTTTTTGATAGGAAAATATTTGTGGGAGATTATTGAATCAGGTTATGCAGAGCCAACTGATTGGAATGCCCTCACATCAAATGATAAAACAACTAAGAAGGAGGCTAAGAAGAAGAATGCTCAAGCTTTATTTCATATTCAAACAGCTCTAGATAAGAGCCTATTTCCATGAATTGCAGGAGCAAAGACAACAAAGAATGCTTGGAAGACTCTAATAGAAGCTTACTAAGGTAGTGATCAAGTCAAAGTTGTCAACTTACAGACATTGAAGAGAAAATTTGAGAATTTAAAGATGTAAGAAGCTGAAAGTGTGAGTACCTTTTTTGTCAGAGTAAAAGATGTGTCAATAAGATGGCTACACTTGGTGAAATTGTGAACAATGAGGTTGTGATCAAAAAGGTGTTGAGGACTCTCACACCAAGGTGGAACCATGTTGTTGTAATCATATAAGAAAGTAAGAATTTGTCTACCCTTCAATTTGATCGTTTAGTTGGATCTTTGATGTCTCATGAAGAAAGATTGAGAGATTCATTTGGAGAAAGTGATGAGAAAAATTTTTCCTCCAAATTACAAATCACAAAGAATGAAGATGCCAATAGTAGCATCAAAAGTAATCAAGGCCATGTTAGAGGTCAAAATTAGAATTACTCAAGAGGAAATAGAGGCAGAAGTAGTTTTCAAGGAAGAGATGGTTTCAGAGGAAGAGGTAGAGGCCGATTTGATAAAATAAATATCCAGTGTTATCATTATAACATGTATGGCCACTTTAAATTATGAGTGTAGATTAAAAGAAGGTAATAATGGTAAAAGTGTTCATTATGCTCAAGAAGGTGATGAGAATCCTCTAGATAATTTATTTTTATCTTATGACAAAGCTGAAAATGTTTCTAAAGATGTTTGGTATTTAGATTCGGGATGTTCTAACCACATGTCAGGGAATGAAAAACTTTTCTCTATAATGGATGAAAGTTTTAAATCCAAGATCAAACTTGGTGATGACAAATCATTGGAGGTTGTTGTAAAAGGAGCTATGGAAGTCCATACAAAAGAAGGTATGAAGAGTGTTAAAGACATTTATTACACTCCAAAGTTAAAGCATAATTTGTTGAGTGTTGGACAATTATGTGAGAAGAATTATAAAGTTGTATTTGAAAATAAAAAATGCATAATTTTTTATAAGAATTAAGAAAATAGGGTGGTAATAGTTGTGCCTATGAAAAAGAATATGATGTTTCCATTGAAATTTGGTGAACATAACAGGAACCTTGTCAATATGGCATATGAGGATACAAGTTGGTTGTGGCATCTCAAGTATGGGCATTTAAATTTTCATAGTTTAAAGATTCTAACATCAAAATCATTAGTTTCTAGTTTGCCTAAGGTTGAAGAGCACAAGGAAGTTTGTGAAGGATGTGCTAAAGGAAAACGTGCAAGAGAAAATTTTTCAAAAGGCAATGCATGGAGGGCCCATTATCCACTCTAGTTAGTTCATTAGACATGTGTGGTCCTATGTAGACAAAAAGTTTGGGTAAGTCATCATATTTCATTACTTTTATTGATGATTACTCACGACAGTGCTGGGTTTATTTTTTGAAGACCAAAGGTGAAGCTCTTGAGACATTCAAGAGGTTTAGAGCCCTTGTAGAAAATGAAAAAGGGTGTTGAAGGAGAATTTTGTTCAAAAGCCTTTCAAGGTTATTGTGATATGCATGACATTAGAAGACAACTCACCACTGCATACACACCTCAACAAAATGGTGTAGCTGAAAGAAAGAATCATACAGTGGTGGAGATGGCATGAAGCATACTACAAACAAAGGAATTAAGTAATTTTTTTTGGGAGATGCAATTGCTACAACAGTATATATTCTCAATCGGAGTCCCACTAGTGCACTTGACAGGATGACTCCGTATGAAGCCTGGGATGAGAAAAAGCCAAATGTTAATTATTTTAAAGTTTTTGGTTGCTTAGCCTATGTTCATGTTCCTGATCAAAAGAGGCAAAAGTTAGATCCCAAAAGTGAGTGATGTATTTTTGTTGGATATAGTGAGGAAATTACGGCTTACAGGTTATATAATCCTCTCACTAATAAGCTTATTGTGTCAAGAGATGTGATTTTTGATGAAGGGGGAGTTTATGGTCATCAAAAAGGCCATATGGAGAAGTCAAAATCTGTTTTAAATGAAGTTATTATGGATGATATTGATCATGGGCAGCCCACTAATATTTCTATTCCAAGTGCTACAAATCCACCAAGTAACCCCTCATCTAGTTGTTCAATTCCATGTGTAAGTCCAGATTCAAGTCCTAGTTCTACAAGGAAGGTAAGAAGATTGAGTGACATCTAATAAAGGAGTTCAAATCAAGCACATGAAGAAAATTCAAGAGGTGAGACATTGAATTTTGCTTTACTTACCAAGGCTGATTTTGAACCATCATGTTTTGAAGATGCATATACTAATGAGGTTTGGATGCAAGCAATGCAAGAAGAGATGGATTCTATTTAGATGAATGACACTTGGGAGCTTACAAAACTTCCACATGACAAGAAGAAGATTGACACCAGATGGGTCTACAAGACTAAGTGTAACAGTGATGGAAGTGTTGAAAGGCATAAGGCGAGAATAGTTGCTAAAGGCTTCACACAAAAGTATGGCATTGATTATGAAGAGACATTTGCACTAGTAGCAAGACAAGAGACCATTAGAATGCTGATTTCATTAGCAGCTCAAAAGAATTGGAGCATCCATCATATGGATGTGAAAAGTGCCTTCTTGAATGGGTACTTAGAAGAAGTATATGTGAAACAGCCACAAGGTTTTGAAGTGCAAGGAAAATAAAATCATGTCTACAAGTTAAAGAAGGCTTTGTATGGTCTCAAACCAGCACCAAGAGCATGGTATTCTAGGATTGATGGATATTTTCAAGAGAATAGATTTCAAAGTAGTAAGAGTGAACCTACCCTTTACTACAAACAAGAAGATAATGATATTTTGATTGTATGTTTGTATGTTGATGACTTGTTGTATATGGGTAGCAGTTCTATGATGAAGAATGAATTCAAAGTTTTCATGATGAATGAATTTGAGATGAAAGATTTAGGCCTTATGAAATATTTTTTAGGAATGGACGTTTATCAAAGGGAGAATAAATTTTTTATTTGTCAAACAAGGTATGCTAAATATATGTTGAATAAATTTGATATGGTTGATTGTAAACCAGTCTCCACTCCAGTTACTAATGCAGTTGTGTTGTATAGAGATGATGGTGCTGAAATAGTTGATGAGACAGCTTATAGAAGTATTGTTGGAAGCTTAATGTTTCTAACTCATACAAGCCCTGATATTGCTTATTCAGTTTCACTTGTTTCAAGGTACATGGCAAAGCTATCAGAAATACATATGAAGGTAGCCAAGAGAATTTTTAGGTATGAAAAAGGCACTCTAGATTTTGGTATTCATTACTACACTTCTAAAAGGTTCAATCTTGTTGGTTTTAGTGATTCTGATTGGGGAGGTAGTTTGGATGACCGAAAGTCAACATCTGGGAATTGTTTTTCTTTTGGTTCTTGTTTGATTACTTGGAGCTCAAAGAAGCAAAGTATAGTTTCCCTTTCTTCTACAGAAGCAGAGCATGTTGCAATCACTTCAGCATGTACACAAGCATTATGGCTTAGAAAACTTCTTGAAGAAATTGGAGAGATTCAAGTTCAACTCACAGTTATTTTTTGTAATAACATTAGTGCTATTAAATTGGCCAAGAATCCAGTCCATTACAGTAGGACAAAACATTTTGATTTAAAGCATCATTTTATCCGAGATTTAGTGCAGATGAAGGTAGTAGAATTGAAATACATCAACACTAAAGAACAGTTGGCAGATATCTTCACGAAAGTAGTTGCAACAGATTAGTTTTTGACACTCAGAGATCAGATTGTAAGCCCTCTAAGCATCAAGAGGGAGTATGTTGAAAAGTGATGCTGCAGTTCATTTAAAAAACATGCTCTGTTCTATTTTTAAACTACTAGTTTAAAGCGCAGTGAACAAACTCTTCTTTGCCATCAAACTGCGAGTCTTCCCATGTAGCAAAGAATGCATGCCAAGTGCATGCTTTGTTATTTTTTTTGTTATCCATTCCATCTTTAAATGCAACGTATTGGTTTTAGCATTATTTTTTTTATATATACATCAATAAAGACTGTTATTTATAGTCTGCACAAAATAGAAATCTGTGTATTATTTGTTGTGCCCTGTTATTTGATTTTTTGGTGTTATGCTCTGTTTTTTTAAGTTTATTCTTTGTTTGTCTTTCTACTGTTAATTTTTTGTACATAGCCTGTGAGATCAAGCATATGACATTGGTTTAGAATCTACAGGGTTAACATGGAAAAATTACTCTTACTGTGTGGTCAAGACGAGGAAGTTTCAAAAATGGCAGCCAGGTACATTTTGTTCACGATACCGGATCTTTTCGGGCAAGCGATCCTTCACCTACTAAGAATCTATCTGAGAGCGCTGAACATAACATTCCCTATGGCCTGGACGGCGGCCATTGCAGCGGTGCTTCACGCTCCCATTAACTTTTTAGTAGTGGAGTTCCTCAACATGGGAATCGCAGGGGTTGCTCTGGCCGCCGCCTGGACGAATCTCAATCTTGTTATATCATTGCTATGCTACGTCTATTTGTCCGGAGTCTATAAAAAGACCTGGGAAGGAGGAGTTAGAACGGATCGTGTAACAGGGTGGGCACAGTTGCTGAAACTGGCCATACCGAGCTGCGTGTCGGTGTGCTTGGAGTGGTGGTGGTACGAGTTAAACAACATTCTCTTCGGTCTCCTTATAAACCCGATGGCCACGGTTGCTTCCATGGGTATCCTAATCCAGACCACCTCGCTGCTTTACATCTTTACTTCGTCTCTGAGCGTGGGAGTCTCGACAAGGGTGGGCAACGAGTTAGGCGCCAACAGGCCCGGCGGGGCACGCAGGGCCATGATAGTCGCCGTTAAGTGCGCTTCTGTCTTCGGGTTGATGGCCATGAGCTTCGCAAACAGCATACGCTACAGCTGGGCCAAATTGTTCACCAATGACCCCGATATCTTGAGGCCTCACGTCCATGGCGATGCCTATCTTAGGCCTCTGCGAACTTGGCAACTGTCCGCAGACAACAGGGTGTGGTGTTTTGAGAGGAAGCGCTCGCCCTACGCTGGGAGCCAACATCAATTTGGGCTCCTTCTATCTCATCGGCATGCCTGTTGCTGTGGCTGGTGCCTTTGTTTTTCAGATCGGCTTCGTAGGGTTATGGGTTGGGTTGTTGGCTGCACAGGCGTCTTGTTTAGCCTTGATGTTATACAATTTGTTTCGAACAGATTGGAGTTTGCAAGCGGCACGGGCAATTCAACTAACCACTACCGCGGGCCAGTTTTCTAAACATACAGATAATTCGCAAGTCACAATGATTTTGAGGGATAACAAAACATTAAACATGGAGACGCAATCTCTTGTTTCAACAATAAAGTAGCAAGCAGATAAGCAATACTATTTACTGTTGTGAATTATGTGTTATTGATGCGACATGGGTTAGTGACTGATTAATGTTTGTAGATAGTGTTGTCCATTCTGCGTATTGGATATTGGTCTAGTTTATCCATCAAGAAAGGTGGAATCTTTATAAAGGTTTTCTTTTCATGGTGTAAAAATCACCTTTATAAAGGTTTTCTTTTCACGGTGTAAAAATCTGGTACGTGATACATTGTAGGAATATATTATCTGATCATGTTTCTGCCAATGGCTTGTCTAGATTCAATTGGCATTTTCTTGATGGTGTTGGTACTCTTCTAGGATTTGAAACATGTCACGTAATGTTTGTAATGATAAAACATGTATCCCCTAACAAAAGCAAGGGCACGCTTACAAATCAAGGGACAAAATTCTGCACCTTATCTGCTTTAGTTCTGAATGCCTTTCATCTTCAATATGAAATAAGTTTTGTCGGTAACATGATGTTTCCCTTAAAAGCTAAGGGACGCAAACAAACAAAAAAACGTTTCCTTTCATTGTCCGTGGGCCAAGAAATTAATAATGCATGTCCTCGTAAGATTCAAATTATTGATCGGTCCTATCATGGATGGGATTTAATACTATATATAACAAAAATAGTAATTACTATTATAATTAATTTTCAAAAATTAATATGAATTTGATGTATAAATATTCATTTTCATAAGAATTCAGTTTCGATTTTGATTTCTATTTTTTATATTAAAAAATATATTTGCATCATAAAATTTATTGTACATTAAAAATAGTTATAGCACAACTAAAGTGAGTAGTACATAGCAATAAAGATCATCACACAACTTTCATACTCGAATAACATTGATAAGACAATGTTTACATTTTCGTAACTTGATAAGTTCAAAATTGTTATAAGGTTTGAACCATCAATCAACACTTTGTGTCTCTCATCCATCAAATTTTGGAGATGATTTTTCATAGCGAAGAAATTTCTCAACAAAATCCTAAAATAAAAATTACACTTATCTCGATTGTAAATTTCACAATTTTATCTCCCCATTTCATGTAAATGTCATTATTAATTTAATAAGACTTCTTCAACTTACATGCAAATACCATTATTTCTTCTCCACATTATACAAAAATAAACTTCTTCTATTCTAAACTTTTAAAATCACATATAAAAACTTCAAATGATATTTGGAAAGATACAATGAAATAATAAAGTAAAATGGAAGAAGCAAATTTGCTTTGTTTTTAATTCCTTCTGTAAATCATATGCCTCAAGAAGAGAAGTGAAGGTGGAATAAAAACAACTAAAAAAAAGAGAGAAGAAATTGTCCCATTGAATTTGTTTTAGTTGAAGTTGAAATTTGCGATTTAGAAGAGAGGGTTTTTAATCTATTTACTTTTTGTTTTCTCCGCCAAGAAGTGACCGTACGGCCCATAGAAAAGAAGAGGTGCAGGTTGGAGAATATAAAAATAGAATGGAAGAAGCAACTTTTAATTTATTTTGGTAACTAAAAGAAACCGTACAGCCAAGAAGAGAAGTGAAAACAAATTAAGAGAATAGATTTTCATTTATTTTACTTGCTCCCAAAGGCCATATGACCGTATGGTGACCCCAGGGCAAGGGTATGAAAAGAAATAAAAAAGAACATATTTGTTTTATTACTTTCAACAGCTAAGGAAAATCGTACGACACCGTACAATTAGAAGAGAAGAGCAGATATATATTTTCTTTAATTTTTTGGTTGCCATCAAAAGTTGTATTACCAAGTGGAAAGGACAGAGAATTTGATTAAAAAAAGAGCAGAATTTTAGTTTTTTTATTCGTTTTCTTCTTCTTGCTAATACGCCATACAACCATACGACCCATTTGGGTGAGGGTTTTAAATAATAATAAATTAAAAAAAAATCAAAATCAGATTTGTATTGTATTGTTTTTTCTCATTGTGGAGATGCCGTAAAATTTTAATACAGGCTTGTGGTCTAGAAAATTAAAAATAAAAAAATCAGATTTTTAATTGTCTTTGCCTAAAAAGAGAAAAAGTCCATACAATTTAAAATGATCTTGAAGGGTTTATATTTTGAAAAATAAAATTGCTTATTTTTTACTTTTGGTTTTGCTCAAGGTATAAAGAAGAGTGAGATTTTAAAATTGAAAGGAGATAATTTGAAAAAGTTTTTTGAGGTTCATCTTTATGTAAGGAGAGTCCATACAATAACATTACGAGGTGATTTAATAGGGGAAATGTATTTCGAGAAAAGGTGATTTAGCAATATATTGAAATTTGTATGGGATATTGAAGAGGCAATAGAGCGACTTTGCACAAGTGAAATTATAAGTATAAAAAATAAGAAGATTGAGAATTACACAAATGGATGTATAATCATCCATCCTAAGAGTGGATTAAATCAATAGTGCATTGTAATTTGTAATGTTATAGCAATGGCAAAGATCCTAAATGCAAAGCTTATTTTACCTACCTCAAGTATGCCTATGCGATGAAGCAAAATAGGGATGTTGTTTCACACCGTGATTCAAAGCCCAAACTAAATTCAAACATGGTTGAACCTAGTTAACCTTCTACCACTTAATTAAAGCTTGAAATTTTTAAAAAAATGATAAAGGATTTGAACACAGTAACAAAGCATTCACATGTGCTTTTGGATAGTCCATGTACAGGCACTTTGGTGCATGGAAATGGAAATGAATGCTTTAAAAACCACTCCAATGATTTTGGTGAACATACTACAATGGTTGCTAAGGAAGATGCCAAAAAAAACACTATCTATATTTGAGATATGGATGAGAAGTTTATTTTTCTCAAAAAATTACTAAATGAAAAGTATGTTGAATCATTCCTTGGGTCGAAGGATGCTCAACATGGAATAAATATTGAAAGGCACTGGGAAAGTTATATTCTTCAATTCTATGTTGAATTTTTCTTTTATGGTAGGCTAAAAGCTTCAACGATCCACATTTGGATATATGGTATGAATATGATGATTGCATGGATTTATCAAATTATGATTTCAAAAAGATACCTTAGCTTAGCCTTGCGATGATGAAAGGTATTTCTAAAGGAGTGATTGAGAACACAAACTACATATAGAGGGTGCTAACCATCCTAAAAGCAGAGAAGGTAATCAATAGATGGATCGACAGTAGTTCAAATTAAGCATAGAATTTCATTAAGATATTTTGTCAAATAGTTTGTAATGAATCAAATGGGTGAAATAGAAGGAAATAAGTAGTTGTCAAAGGAAGTTGAAATTGTCCTCAGCTAAAATGAGGATGAATAAGATTTGTCAAATGTTTTTGGTGTTTTTGTAAAAATGTTGAATCTTGTTTTGTAATTTTCAATTATAAATTTTGTAAGTGCAAACTTGCAATTTTTAATCACGAAAATGCACTATGCCAACTTTGTAAATAACGAGTCATAATTTTATTCAGAGTACAAAGTGTAATTTCACCTTTGCTCTTTTTGAGTCATGCAATTTCTTTTTTTCATTCTTGCACGCAGTGCGATTTCACAAATGCACTTTCACATCACTTACGTGGTATATTTTTGTAAACTCACTTTTGCACCATTTAAAATGCAAAAAAAGTGGTTATACACCACAACCAACTTCTTGCATTATAAATATGAGTATTAGGCTCATTAGAAGGGGACATTTTTTGGAACAACAGAACTCTGAGACATATTTTTAGAAGGTAAGATTGTATTACAACTCAACAAAGAGTAATACAAAGAAAGAGATTTATAAACTGTGTATTTAGATTCTCTTCACAAATTATGACTATGTATGATTAATTTGTATTCACATATTTAATTTTTAAAATTTTTCATAACTATTACCAATTAAGCTTAATGTCAAAATTGCACAGTATAATTTATTTTTGAATCTATGTCTATTATTTCCATAAATTTTAAATTTTGATGGGGTTTAAGCAATGTTTAAAATGTCATTTTTGGGTAAAAATTGATGACTCTTTGGTTCATTATCAATATTAGAGAATTATCTCAATGTATATTTTGCATTCATAAGGTTGTCATTGTGTCTTTAACAACCATTGAATGAGAAGAGATTTCCAGGAATATAATATTTTTCCTTTTTAGACTATTGTAGTGAATCTCTATATTTAGTCACCTAGAGTCATCCTTTAATTTTTCCAAGATTATCGTGGTAGCTTCTGTGTTAAAATGGCTATAATAATCTCATTCTCTTTTTATTCCTTTATTTTATCTATTTCTCATAATTCCCTTCATTCATCTTATTTCCTTTTTATATCCTTTATGTGCTTTTTGATTAAAAGTATGAAAACCATAATATAATTTTTTTTTGTTTTAAATAGATTTTTTCTTCCTTATTCCTTTTTGGATTTTAACAAAGGTAGCTTTGCCTGCTAATAGGAGAGGGACATTCTCCTTGCATTGTTGACTAATGTAAGGACTCAATTCACATATTATTAACTCAAAATCACTAATATATTCTCCTGATAATTTTTTTGTGTGAACAAATATACAATTTAGTTTTCAGATACATTATAATTATTTTGAAGTTAGAAAAAGTTGTAAGAAATCCATAAAAATTAAATGATGTCTTATATTTCTTAAATTATCGCAAGTAAAAACTTTATTTAACCTATACAAAAAACATGGGTTAAAAGGCCCTGTAGTTTTTATTAACTATTATAAGTATTTATTAATTACCTTAAAAAAACTCCCATATTTTATGTGAATTTTTTAACTTGAATTTATAATGAAATTTAATTTAGTTAAACTTTCATTTATGATGTACAAAATTAATTCAATCCTTTTACCATATTTTATACAAACATTACTATGTATCCATCTTCGTATTAAATTTTTGAGATAAGTGACTACATTCTAAACATTTCATGTTGGGCATGTTAATCCCTCTCTATTTAAATATGGAGGGGCTAGCATTCATAGTTGGTTTTCATTAGTCTCCCTTTCAGGGGATAAAACCTTTCAATAAATACATTACTAAAAAAAATTGAGGTACCTACATTTGAAATATTTTCCAAAATCTTAAATCTAAAAGAAAAATACTATATTTTTCCTTTTTTTTTATAAAAATTCTCCACATTGAAAATGGACCTCATAGCATACTTGTATGATCATGATAGTGCCAAATATTTTATGATTCACTTTCATGTCCTAAAAACTATCTACATGGATAGGGTAAAGACAAGTTTTGTTAGGATTGTGGAGCTAAAAGCTTCACTGATGCAAATAGGAGAGGAGGTTGCAGGAGAGTTGTTGAGTGTCAGAGACACCGGCGTCGGTCAGGCCAACCGACGTCGGCAGTACAGGGCAGGTAGGCAATCGACGTCGGTCAGAGATCGGCAGGCGTCGGCGACCCCAGGCAGACAGGGACCGACGTCGGTCGCCTGTGTGGTTCGACTGCGAGCTATTTACGGGCAGTTAGCTAACGAACCAAGTGTTTGCATGAAGAGATCTAATTTTAGACTGAGAGCTGCGGATCTAATTATTGTAATTAGATGTCTAATTATTGTTTGGATGAGATCTATATAATAGACTCATGGTTGTATTGGAAAAGTGTGCTAGGGAGTAAGAGAGCATAATTATAAGCTCCTTCTGTGTGTGAGGTAGAGCAATGGTGCGTTCCTCCTAGTGCCACAGTACCAGGTGTGTTGGTGCTGGATTGGAGAGCCAGCTGGGTTCTTCAAGAGTGTAGGATCTTGGTCACAGTTGCATGGCCTATATAGGAGATCTACATGGTAAGTAAGATCGTTGATCTGCAGGTGTATGTGTGTGCAAGGTCGAGGTTCACAGGTGAGCAGAACCGTTGTTTGATTTGCAGGTGTGCAAGGTCATATAGACAGCAACACAACAGGGAGCAGTATCAGGCAGGATCTACTTGGAGTACAGGTGTGTACTCGGATAGAGCAAGAGGAAGGCAAGGGAATTCCTTCCATAAGTATGGTCTGTTGAATTGCAGGTTGTTGCAGATTCATGGGAGATCTACTTGAAGTACTTTGAGTACTTGTGGAGCACGTGGAGTGCTTGTGGAGTGCGTGGAGCACTTGTGTTGTGCGTGGAGCATGGGAGGTGAACACCAACTCTGTATTTGAGTTGGGTGTTGGGACCTGGTAGAGAGAGAGCTTTGGGGAGAAGAAGTACTATTCACTTGAGGTGTGGGAAACCTCTGTAAGGTGGTGGAGAAGAAGTGGCATCTTCTTTATTGTATTCTTTTCTGTATAAAGTGTTAATACAAGTTGTGTATTGTCTCTCATATGCTGTGTTATTCTGAATTCTAGTTACTTGGTGAATCTGGTTTATTTCCGCATATTAAGTTGCTTGAAGTTTGGTAATCAATTGTATGTTTCCGGTTTCGCATCCTGACAAGTGGGATCAGAGCATGTTTGTTGTTCTAGATTCCTGACAAATTTTTTAATCAGTAATAAGGGTCTCAATATCCATATTGTAGGTGATCATGGTATGTTTTTCATCTAGCTTAACGTTCATGGTAGAGATCTTATGGGAGATCAACTTAAGAAAAGGGGATATAATAGATGCTTTAGATCTGTCCTACGTAGGGATCATGAGGATACTTTTCCTCACCGGTTATTTTCATATCCCTTCATTATTGAGTTGTGAAATTTTTTGGTGAATCTTTTGGGCATCTCATGGATTGGAATTTCATCATTGATGTAACCCCTTTGGAATTGGAGACACATTTTCTCATTTTATGTCTTTTTTAATCAGATTAATTGGGCTGGGGTTTCTTTCATCTTCTATAACATGTGAGAAGAGTGAAATGCTAGAATTTTCAAGCATAGGGATACCGATTATGTTTGGATTTGACAACACACTCTTAATAATTTTTGGGATTCTAGATTTTTATCCTATCCAAGAAGGCATTTTTTTAGGTCCTTTGATTGAATCTAGACCAACATGGGATTGATCCTAGGCTATCAGTATCCTAATAATGGATCAGACCTCTAGAGAAGTCTAACATCTTTCTGTATCTATCACCTAAACTAAACTCTAACTAAGATATTTGAGATAGAAATGGGTAACAAAGCATGAAAACATGTAAAGGAGGTGATGAACCAGTAATTTGATTATTCATCCACTCTACTTGAACTTCTTATAAACACTAATGAGATTTGATCTACAACTCGAAATGGCTTTATATGCATTAGTATTTCATGGAAAGGTTCACTAAATGGTCAAAACCTAAGGGAATTGATGGGGAGGCCTGGTTCAAGGCACTAGTCAGTCAATATATCCACTTGTTAGCTTTAATTAAAATGACATTAGACACTAGACATGACCTACAAAATAATATAATCTAGTACCTAGGTGATATTCAAGATTTGACAAGAGATAGATTTATACCATGTATTCAAGTCAATATAACATTAACGCACTATACCAAAATCATGAAATCTAGAAAATAATCCTTTATTTATCTCAAGAGGTAATAAAGATCAAATTTGGGCAGAGTCTAGTCATGCCCAAGAGAGGGAATATCAAGTTGTTTCTTAGGCTTAGAGCCTTGCATTTATATAAAAAAATGGAAAGAGGGGGAATTTTGCATTGGAAACAACACAACCAATTTTGATGGATTAAGTACCAGTTTGAGGATGCTTACTCATGACCTCATCAATAAAGAACAAATTTTAAAGCTTCTATAAAAGAGTTAAATTCTTTGTGATCTTTATCTGGCCACCAGTTTATCATTTTTAGACCCCATGATACTTCCACTTGATCTGTTGACAAGGACTAATCCCTTATGCCTTGGAATTGGTTAAAATGTGCCACATCTGCATTAGGTGGCTAACTATACTTTCTTTATAAAAAATATCAATGATGATTGGTGAGACATAGGTCTATTATATGTGAAAAATAATATTAGACCATTGGTTTTCACATAGTCAAAATATCTATGAAAGTATGAAAACTGCCTGACTATGCTTCATGGTCACTAGGTTATCTTTCCCTTTTGTATTAGACCCAAAGTATATATTATATGTAGAATTAAAAGTAATGCTTGGTCTCTTAATTGTGGCCCTAGTTCAAATCCAAGCTTAGCTCTTTGACATTTTTTTTGCATGGGTCCATTAATTTCTTTTTGACTTTCATCAAAAAATGTTGCAATATCACTCTTGTTTATTAGCTATCAATTGCCAATTTAGACCATTTACAATGTGCCCAGTTGTCTTTATGATTATTGATTCTATATATCTATTTGATTTAGTGACTTCACTGACATCGTTAGATCTAGATGTATGAATGCATGCAAGTCTTTGACCTTCTACCATGACCTATTGACTTTGAACACTAGTCCTCTTTTTATTCATCATTAAGATCCTTTGACCCTTTCTTATTTATCTCACTCTATCGATCTTGATGTACATGGATGCCTATAAGCTATTGATTTTCTACTAATTGCATCTGCTTGTGTGACTTATCCTTGACTCATTAACTTTTTAGACTCACTGACTTGTTTGACTCACTTCACTCTATTTCATCAAGATGTATGAGTTCATGCGCACTATAGATCTCCTTGGTCTCACTTTCCTATCAGTTCTTGTCCTCCATTAGATCATTGGTATGACTGAGTGTGAGCCTTTGATATAGCTTAGACCCATCCTTTTAACAGTGAGTTATGTC
>JARHVA010009147.1:7500-52500 GCA_037957365.1 Torreya grandis | reverse complement strand
GACGTAACATGCTAAAGATTCATCCCAATAAATATAAAATGACCACATTAAAATTCAGTCAAAAAAATGAATAGATAATAGATCGTATCAACTAAATATAACTTCCCAATAATTACAATATAAGACATAGAATTATTTCTCATATCAATTTAACATATTCGAATACACAAAGATACATTATATAAACAATACAAAGTCAAATTGGTTGAATAATTTATTATGTATATAAAAGAACATATGTACGAATATATGTTATACTGTAAGCTAGATAGTAGACAAGGATCTAGACACTACCATTAATGATAGTGTCCCTTTGTGTCCAGTAAAGTCCAAAAGGATTAAAAAAGAGGTATCAATCTCAAAATGATATATAAGGATATTTAACATTTTTATGCTTTTTTATAATGTTTAAGACTCGGGTCATTAGAATGATATGGATCAGACTAAGCGATAATCATTCTTTCACAATGAGATGGTGAACGTAATCCTTTCATCTTGAAGGAGCTCCAAGATTGAAGGGTAGATCCCTTATTGATATTTTTCAAATGTAAGATATTGTGTTTTTATAAATATTCAATTTTAGTGTCCACAATACATATTTTAAGTTCATATGTGTGTGTGTGTGGAGAGAGAGAGAGAGAGAGAGAGAGAGAGAGAGAGAGAGAGAGAGAGAGAGAGAGAGAGAGAGAGAGAGAGAGAGAGAGAGAGAGAGAGAGAGAGAGAGAGAGAGAGAGAGAGAGAGAGAGAGAGAGAGAGAGAGAGAGAGCCCTTTTGGACTAATATGATTTCAAATATTTTTCAATGGTCCATCCTACAAAATTTATGTCCCATACATGTACCCTTTGTCCCTTTAAGTCCCAACATTTATTTCACCCATATATTTAGCCCCATTAGAACCAATTAAGTATATCTTTGTATCATTTTTTTCAAATATATTTAGTATATCTTGACATCATTGACAACATAATTTTGCCTAAAATTTTGAAACTACATGAATTTTAAAATGATTATTCCATTTTATAATATTTCAGTACATATGAGGATCTTTCTTCCTTTCCCCACAAGAAAATATTTTTTCATGAAAAAAATTGACATTCATTTTTTGGTGAAGGTGGTGGTAATATTGATATACTAATACTACTTTCAGATGTCACAAATGTTATTGCCATAACACCATATGTGGATGATCAATCAAATTTAATTAATAAGGAAACAACTAATTTTAATTTTTGAACTAATAATGACCATTGGCTAGTTGTTTTAGCAACCACGCTAAGAGATGATGAACCAAAATCTCTTTGATATGCTTTATGTAGTTATCCATAGTTATTTGCATGGCCATATAAATAAATTCATATAATTAACCCAAAATTGGTAAATAATAAATTTTATTATATACATATGGTATTCCAATCAAGAAAAAAATAATGAAAATGTACTCCAAAGTAGTTTTATTAGTAAAAAATTAAATCCAAAGACTTTTACATGTTGAGTTCATTATAGTTGTTTATTGTGCTAAATGGATATCCAATATAATGTTATTAACAAATCTTGACATATATTGGTTATTTAAATATAAGTTACATTTAAAATAATGATGTAATATAATGTACATTTAAATCCAAAAAATTATATTTCTAGAATATCTTTAGGAAACTTGTTGAGCAATATCATTTGCCAAAGAGGTATTGAAGTTGACCCCAAGAAATTAAAATTATATTGGATATTCCAACACCAAATATTTTAAAAAAACTTCAATGTTTACATGGTTGATATTGAGGTTCCAAATGGTGAATGGGGAACATGAAATTTGTAAAATGTTAAATCTCTAATTGCTCATGTAATTGAAAATGACACTTCTCCTTTGGAAGAAATTGAAACTTCAATAAAATAAGACACCAATTATTCCAAAATATACTCAATAAATAATATCAAATTTGGCCAAACATAAATTAAAAAAATGTTTGAATAGATAAGGTTAGAAAATTTACAACTCAAAGTGCACATACAACCGCAAAATAACCAGACAAATTCCTAGATAAAATTTAAAATAAGATGGAACATATCATGTTGAAATACACTATAAACTAATAATTCATATTTAATTTTTAATGTCATTATACTTCCTTCAAAAGATATGAAAATATTGATGGATGGAGAGAATAAATGAGGATTCAGTATGATGCATTGGTCAAAAAAAGAACATGGGAATTTGTTGATCCTCGAATTAATTGTAAACTCATTAGTTGAAAGTGGCATTTACATTAAATACAAAGGATATGGATAATTTGATAAACACAAATCAAAGCTTTTCAATAAGTTATTTAATCATAAACAATGAATCTAATGTGATAAAACCTTTACACAACCAAGAAACATACTACCATTCAAACTATGTTGGATTTTGAAGATCACAATGGATGGAAAATTCACCAAATGGATGTAAAAACTACACTTATTAATGGCGATTTAAATAAATAGTGTGAATAACTCAACCCAAAGGTTTTGTAATAGATGACCAACAAAACAAAGTGTTAAAATTGGAGAAATAATTGCATGGTTTAAAACAATCCCTAAAACAATTATACATAAAAACTCAATTATCACCTCCTAAACATGAATTTCAAACATTTTGAGTTTGATGATGTAGCTCTTTTTGTCAAAATAGTTGAAATAATAATTTTAATTAGAGTGGTGTATATGGATGATGTACTCATTATAAAAATTAGTGAGAGATAAAATGTAAAAATAAGATGAGAGTTGATGAAAGGAATTGAAATGATAAATCTAAGTTATATCTATCACTTTTTGTTTAGTGAGGCGATTCAAAAAAGAAAGTTTATCTTCATCACTCAAAATAAATATATTGGTGAAATCCTAAGAAAATTCATATTGATAGGTCATAATCCTCTCAGTATTCCCATGGAAAAAATATGAAATTGATATCATAAGATACCATAAATGTTTTAGATATAAATAAATATAGAAACATCATTAGTAGTCTTATCAATGTGAAAACAACTAGACCATATATTTAGTTTTTTCTTGGTGTTATTTTGTTATTCATGCAATAACCCAGATAAAGTCACTAGATTAAAACAAAAAGAGTATTATGATATCTAAAAGGAACAAATAATTTTTTTTTCAAATACTTTAGGGTAGGATACTTTAAACTAATTGAATATTTAGATTTTAACTATGCTATCCATTTTGATGATGGTAATGTAAATCATGTTTTTTTAATTAATTTAGGATTAAAAAATGTTCTAAGTCAAAGAATAAATAAGTGTCTTCAATTCATTTATAATATGAACATTACATGGTATCTTCATAGGCAACCAAATAAATTTTATGGCTCAAAAGGGATTTTTTCATATTTGGAAGAGAAATTGGTTTCATTAACAATAATCATGGTTGAAAACATATCTATAATTAAAATGGAAAATAATATATTATTTCATGAGCATACCAAAATACATCAACACTAAATTTCATTTTTTTGGCATTATGTGAAGGGTGGAAACACAAAATTTTTGCATTATCATATTATAGAGCAACCTCTCTATATTAAACACCTTACCCCAAAGATCAACATTTTTTTGGTTGGCTACTTAGAACTAAATTCTCACTAAAAATTGTATTATATAGAGGGGTATAACAATTCCTAATAATTTCTCACTATGTTTTTTATTGTAGAGTTAGTCCATCATCTATTTTTGGGGAGCCCTCTCGGCCTTTTGGTGCTCTACAGGTTGATTAACCAATTTTTTGTCTCTTGGGTTTGTCTAGGATCAATTCAGGATCTTAATGAAAAATTAAAACACCTGTGGTAGCTTTCATATCATTCCTTATTATTTAATCTTGTCCTCCCTCATTTATTTTAGGCCATATGGAGGGTAGGAATGATTGTATTTTTAAAAATAGGATCTTTCCGCCTAGGTTGATCTTCAAACATTTGTGTTATTCTATAGTGGAGAAGTGGAAAGCTTTTATCCCCAAATATAAATTTAGGTGGTCCCCATATGAATATCTAGTTCTTTTTTTGTGAAAGTTGTCTCAAATTATGGTAGTGGCACCATCGATGGTGATTCATCATGACACCAAATGGTTGAGTCCCCCTTATGGGTGGCTCAAGCATAACATTGATGGTGCTTTGAAAGGAAACACAAAACCAGCTGGGAGGGTGATTAGGGATCATTTTAGACATAGTAATTTCTACTTGTGTGTATCTTTTGGTTAACGCAACCAACCATGTTGCCAAGTTTATGGCTGCCCTTTATGGTGCTCAAATTGCATTTGGTCTTTGCATCACCATTTTATCATCAAAGATGACTCTCTCAATATTATCCATACCCTTGATGGTAAATTCACCCTATCTCATACCATTAAATCTATGGTCGATGATGCTAACAACCTTTTACCTTTTTTAGAGAATTTTTCCATAGTCCACATTTATAGGGAGGGGAACTTTGGAGTAGATATTATTGATAATTTTGGTGAATACACTAACAATTTGGTCACATTGGATAGTCCCAATCATATCCCATACTAAATATTTATCACCCTCAATCATGATTATATCTAGTCATCACCTTGCATCGGCCAGGTTTTCCCTAAATGACACATAAATGAATAACATGGGAATTAGGTTGATTAATGATTTCCACCCTAATATTGCATTTAAAACCATTGGGAACATCACTTTTCTTGTATTTTATAGAAGTTTAGAGACAAAATTTATGTTTACAACCATTATTCCTTGAAAGTAAATGATAATGGGGTTAAAAGAGACTGACTGGAACCACTTTCTTACTCAAATGTTCAAAATAATAGAAAAGCTTAAAAAAAATCTGGAAAGGGATTTTGGATTCATTTATGCAACCTATTACTAAACATGATGAAAACCTATTAGAGTATTTTTTTCTTACATGAAACAAACAAATAGTTCGAATGAGGGTTTATGCATTGAGGCATCAGAGGAAAATATTGGGAAGGTGATGGGCATTCTATGCAATGGTATAAAATATTTCAAAGATAGAAATCATAAGTTGGAGTTGTTGCATAAAGTTTTCAAAACTAATGAGGAGATGAAGATTGAAAAAAAATGATTCCTTAGTCTCAACCTCCCAAAGTGATTTCTAGATATTTTCCTAGAAGTAATGAAATATCCCACTTTGGAAGGTAAGTTCATAGTTATTTTTACACACCACTTCTGTTTGCGCAATCATATAAATGTTAAAAAATTAGTCTGTCATTCTACTTGTTAATATCCTTCAAGTGTATTGCACTAACATACTAGGTGATTAATAAAAATGACATTATACACCATGGTTTGATTTACTTTTAGTCCAAAAAGGAGAGCCACTATCTTGAAAACACCTATACCTTGAGGAAGACCTTCATACTAAATCCCTTGATCCTCTAGACAATGAGGAGGTTTCCCCTAACATGAGTTATTTCACCCCCTCTACTAGAATATATCATACTCCCCTCAACTACCTACTTGCACCTTTTCCACCCTCAACGAAAAAATGTAAAATCATCTCCACTCCTATCAAGGAGGTAACCACCTCAAAAATCACCCTTACCCTATCCATAGAAGATTTAATGGGTTAGTGAAGCAAAGAGTTGGGGGGTTCTTTTAGACAAGATGGAACAAGTTGGGATGGCCATGGTAGACCTCATTGCTGACTAAAATTGGATAAAGAAAGCTATTGTGAAGCTCAAAAATGACTTGGATGTTGTACTAAAGATGAAGTACACTCTGTTGGAAATGAAAACATAACTAGTGGTAATTTTTTATGAATTCCCTATGTAGGACAAGACCATTAGGACCTTGGATGATGGAACCTGGAAGCATACCAAGGGTAGAATCAAACATATTGTGCTAAAGGAATCTAGCCAAGATATTCAGAAGAACCTCGTGTAGCAGATTACCTCCTACAATAGATTTAATTGAAATATGCAAAAATAAAATAACTCTTACGAATAATAGAAACATAAAAAGCTTATATTGATCGCTGGCCACTTTGAGGGGGAAACCTCCTTTGAGCAAGCTCAATACAATAAATTTGTGGATGCCTTCATTGGGCCTCAACACTTACTTATATACTAACTCTATTCTAACAACTACTACTTCCCTTGTATGTGGAATAATTCAACTATGCTCTAAGGGACGACTTATAAAGCATATGCGTTCATAGTAATTATTACACTAATACTACAAAGAGAAGGGTAACGCACAGGTTCCTAACATCCCCTGCCCCTTAGAAAAATATTTGACCTCAAAGCTTTAGATGTGGGAATTGTTGTTAAATCTAGAAGAGTGGTTCCCATGTTGCATCTTCTGGTTGCATGCTGTGCCATTGGATTAAGACCTTTGTGATGGAGTGGGATCGTAGTTGACAGGTGCGCCTGTCTAGGATTACTTATAGCTAGAGAAGGATGGAGCCTTCATTATCAAGTGTTGGTAAAATTGTCTGCACTTGGATGTTGGATCCAAGAACTTTCTTCAAACAAGAGACATGAAAGATGGGATGAACTTGGAAAGAGGGTGGAAGCTCTAACTTGTAAGCAACTGACCTAATCATCTAGAGAACCTTATATGGCCCACAAATATTTGGAGCAAGCTTTTGGCACCCTTTTAGTTTTAGTGATAATTTATTATATGGCTGCAGATGAAGAAAGACCATATCACCAGGTTGAAAGGTACGTTCAGAGTGGTGTTGATCAGCCTGCTACTTCATTCGGTTCTATTCCATGTAGAGATTATCCTACAAGGTGTGGAGAATATGATCCCAATTTGGAGAGTAGTGTCAACTGCCTGAACTGGTGAGCTTCAAGGATTGTATGGAAGAAGTGGTGGCGGTGCTTGACCATAAACTACTTCATAGGGAGTCATTTTGGTGGAAGTGTGGTATGAGGTATTGTACCACCATTCAACTAGGGGAAGCCATTTGGCCCATTGATGTTGTTGTTCTAAAGCAAAGCAATGAAGGAAGGTCTCTAAACATTTATTGACTATTTCTATCTAGCCATCTATTTGTGGGTGGTACCCAGAGCTCATTCTCAACTATGTGCCTATGCGACGAAATAGTTCCATCCAAAAATGGCTGGTGAAAGTGGCATCACGATCTAATATAATTGAAGAAGGAATGCCATGAAGATGGAAGATCTGATCCAAAAAAACTTGTGTGACTATGGAGGTTGTGTATGGGTGGCTGATTACACAAAAATGACTATATTTGGAAAGGCAGTCGACTACGAGCAGGATCACTATCTTTCCCCTAAATCTAGGGAGGCCCTCAATGAAATCCATAGAAATATCTATCCAAATCCTAGTAAGAATGGGCAAAGGCTTGAGTAAACTAGGAGTAAATGTGGTTTCACCTTTGTTTCGTTGGCAAGTATCACATTTAGCAACCATCTGTTTAATTTCAGCTTTCATGCCTTTCCAAAAGAAGCGTCGACATGCCCACTCATAGATTTTGACAAATGTTGAGTTCCCTATTAAGTGGGAAACATGGATTTCATAGAAGATGGCTTGATGCAGGTTTGTACTTTGGGAAAGCACTAGATGACCCTTGTATTGCAGAGAAACACCAGCCCATGAATAATGTGGTACTACAAAGGGGTTAGTGGCCAATTGATGAATGAGGTGGCATAAGTAGGGATCATTTACATACCCTTTTTGGATAGATTCCAACCAGTTTAGAATGGGCATGGAGATGGCAGAGAGGGAAGGTTGATCCTCGAAGGTTATTGAGAGAACATCAACCACAACATTATCTTTTCCCTTCTTATTGGTGATCTCATAATCATAACTCATGAGTTTGCTGACCCACTTCTACTGAGCTGGGGATGAGACCCGTTGTTCCAAGAAATATTTCAAACTCTGATGATCAGTTTTAATGCAAAAATGATTTCCCAGTAAGTAGGGTCTCCATTCTTGTACTGCATGTAAAATTTCCATCATTTCCTTTTCATATGTAGACAAAGCTAAATTGTGGCCAGAAAGGGCTTTGCTAGTGAAGGCAATTAGTCAGCCCTCTTGGAGAATAACAACACCCAAGTTGATTCCACTGGAATCACTTTCGATGGTGAAAGTTTTGGTAAAGTTTGATGGTGCGAAAAATGGTGTGGTACACATAGCCTATTTGAGTTTGATGAATGCTTGATCAGCTATTGCACCCCAAGTGAAAGCATCCTTCTTCAATAAGGAAGTCAAAGGAGCTGTGATCTTTCCATAATCTTTGACAAACTTGTGATAGTATCCTATCAGGCCTAAGAAACCATGAAGGCTCTTGAGGGTGGTTGGCTGAGGCCAATTCTGCATAGCACTAATTTTTTTAGGTCCACGCGAACCCCACTGGCTGAAATAATGTGCCCCAGATAGTCGATTTCCTCTTGACCAAAAGAACACTTGGATTTCTTGGCACATAATTGATTATCTGCTAAAAGTTGTAATGCCCTGTCAATATGTTGCAGATGCTTGGTCCATGTGCGACTATAGATCAAAATGTCATCAAAGAAAACTAAAATAAATTGATGGAGAAAAGGCTGAAAGATTCTATTCATGAGTGCTTGAAAAGTGGAAGGGGCATTTGTAAGGCCAAATGGCATGACAAGGAAATCATAGTGACCTTCATGTGTATGGAAGGCTATCTTGGGAATGTCATCCGGATGCACATGGATTTGATGATAGGCAAAACTTAGATCCAACTTGGAGAAGAATTTGCCCCCATGGAGCTCATCAAGAAGCTCATCGATGATAGGAATTGGGAATTTATCCTTGATAGTGAGGTGGTTAAGGGCTCAAAAGTCAATGAAAAGGTGCTACAAACCATTTTTTTTTGTGGACAAGAAGCACTGGGGAGGAATATGGGTTGGTGCTGGGATGAATAACTCCAGACTTGAGGAATTCTTGGACTAAGTTCTCAATTTTAGTATTTTGCAAATGGGGATAACGGTATGTCCAGATGTTGGGTGGGATGCTTCGTGAAATGAGAAGAATGCAGTGATGTTTATGGTGTGGAGGGGGTAAACCTATTGGTTTTAAAAAAATGGTTGCATGCTTGTCCAGTATGGCTTGTAAATATGTAGGGTGGTTAGTATCATCGGGGGGCTGGAGTTGAATGGAATGCAGCTGTGTAATGACCCCATGTGAGCCTTTCTTCAAAAGTTTTTCCATGTGATGAGAACTGATCATGCTAGTAGATCCTAGCAGTAACTCTTTTAAGGTGTGCATCATACCATTATCTATCAACTGCATCCAAAGCTTAGAGATGTCCCATAAAATAGGTCCTAATTTGCGAAACCACTGTGCCCCTAAAACCACATCACACCGTCTTAAAGGTAGGGCAAACATATCTGAGAAAAAATTATAATTGTACATTGCAATACACACATTTAGGCACTTCCCTTTACATGACAATGTGCTCCCATTAGCAATCATGACTTCAAATCTAGAACAATGGTATACAAAGTAGTTTGCCTCCTTAGCAATGCGAGGATCGATGAAATTATGAGTACTACCCGAGTCAATGAGGATTGTGAGAGGAATATTTTTGAAGAACCCTTTGACCTTCATGGTTTAGGGAGTGGTGACACCTTCTAGTGCATGCACTGAGATCTCAAGTTTAGCCTCTTAAACCATTAGGTCCTCTTCAGGGCTGGGTTCTTCTTGAACATCTTGAAATTCTAGAATATCAGGGTCGCTGACTTGCTCTGGTCGTGACTCCACATCTAGCAAGTAAATTTTTGTTGGATGCACTTGTGACCCCTAACCCATTTTTTTATCACAATTATAACACAATCTATCCTCTTTGTGAGCCCACATCTCTGCCTCAGTCAGGCACTTGATTGGTGTGGTTATGGTTGCCCGCTGATTCACTGTGTTCTTTGCTAGTGAAAAGGTGGGAGGTCGACGCTGTGTGGAGAGTTCATCTTTTGCTAACTTAGCCAGACCCAAAGTGTCCATAATATTTTTAGGTTAAAACATTTTTACCTCTGAGCAGATCAGCTCTCTGAGGCCACTAATAAAGCAGCTTTTTAAGAAGTCATCCGAAAATCCTTTAGTGTGATTAGCAAGTTTTTCAAATTCAATCTAATATTCATGACCAATACCTATTTGACAGAGTTTGGTGAGAGATCCTATGAAATTTGCAAATGGTGAGGGACCAAACCTGCCCAAAATTAACGATGCAAAATTTGACCAATCAGGTTCATCATTTGACTTGAGATACCAACGGTACCACTGAAGTGCTTCTTGTTCTAGATGAAAGGAAGCAATTGGGACTTTGTTTGTAGAATAAGTATTGTGGAAGTTGAATAATTATTCAGCTCGATATATCCATCTTATAAGATCTATACCATTGAACCGTGGAAAGTCTAGGTTAGGTCCATGTGAGAAGTTGGAAGCAAAGGAGAAATTCTCTGAAGAAGACTCCTCCTTTTGCACTCTGTTGAGCAAGATGTTATTCTATTGATTCAAGCCATGCATCATATCGGTTAACTCTGTAACTAGAGATTTTAATGTGGTGATTTTCTTCCTCCATGATTTTTGTGCATGCACAAGTGGTGACCATAACCAGTTGTTAATAGCTGGGGATCCTTTACGCTTTGATTTTTTTTACTACTATTTTTTTTTTCTTACTGCTACTTTAGAAATGGATTGTCTGCAACTATGTGGTTGGAAATATCCTCAACTGTGGATATGTTTTTGTTTGATCTCTGAACCTGATAAGTTGGATATGGATTGTAAGTTTGTTTGGCTACCTAAAGGATTTTTTAAAATTCTCTCTGGCCACCAAAGCTGTCTGATCAAGTACTACTCTCTAAAAATTTTTGGCCATAGGTTTACCCCTTAATGACAACTTTTGGTTTACCTCACGAGTCGGAACTAGTCAATTAGGATGGGGTCATTGCCCTTTTCACTGGTAGGTCCTCTCAATGGGGCAGCTACTTTGGGGTTCCCATGGTACTCCTCACGATGAGTTTTAGGGATTATGCCCAAACACTTACCACATTTAAGTAGATGGGTATTTGCCCAATCCAAAATGACGGAACGTACAATGAAAAAAATTCTTGCCAGAAATGGTGTAGCTCCTAGAAAACCTTGCTTCAAAAAAAATTGCTCCAAATCTACACACAAAGCCAAGAAAGTGCTCTGATACCAGATGAGAAGAACCTCCTGTAACAAATTACCACCTACAATAGATTGAATCAAAATATGTGAAAATAAAATAACTCTCACGAATAACAAAAACATAGAAAGCTTATATTGATCGCAGGCCACTTCGAGGGGGTAACCTCTTTTGAGCAAGCTCAATACAATAAATTTATGGATGCCTTCATTGGGCCTCAACACTTACTTATATACTAACTCTATTCTAACAAATACTACTTCCCTTGTATGTGGGATAATTCAAATATGCTCTAAGGGATGACTTACAAAGCACATGCATCCATAACAATTATTACACTAATACTGCAACGAGAAGGGTAAGGCACGAGTTCCTAACAGATACTAAGGAAGAATAAGAGACTAGTCAAGATAATGCAAACTCAAGGATGTTTTCTAGTTTTATCTAATTATCTCTTAGTGGTCTCTCATGTTTATGGTGTAAGTACGATTGGTCTATTTTTTTCTTCTAGGTTTATAGTTATTTTGTGCTCATATGAAGGCCTTCTCTTTCATATTACTTCCAATCTTCGGTTGTTTTTTATTTATATTACTTTTATTTAAACTATTTATTGGAGGATCCTTGTAAAACCTACTCTACTCACCCTATCTAATAAAAAATATTATAGAGCAATCAAAAAAAATCTTGACAAAAGCATTTGGAAGAGAAATGTTTTATTTTTTTAGAGGCATTTTAGGTATCAGAATAACCTCTAAAGACTAAGGTGGGATGTAAAATTATTGTACATAATATTAGATAAACTGAAGTATAGTTGTAAGAGAGGTTTTGTCTCAAAGTGGTAGATGAATAGTCTATGTATGAAGTTGAATAGTTTTCTAGGAAGGTAAATGAATATTCAATTGTTTTGTATAAATAATTTTATCTTTATTCATTCACTTAATGTGAATATATATTTTTTTCACCAAATTATTAGTTACTATCATCCCATTATTCCTAGCCTAACATGGACCAAACAAGACAAACTAATAGAAATTTGGGACCTATTAAATATATGAGCTCACCTATAAGAATTATTAAATTATATCTTACAATGATGTGAATAGGGTATGTTTGTTATAATTATGGTTGTTATTGAATTTACAATGGCCTAACATGTCTAGCTACCTTATGGAAATATCATTGTTGGAGTGGAATCAAGATAATTTTTTCCATTCAACAAGATTTTATGAACCATGACCAAGTATTCCATCTTAAATAATGTCATTATATATATATTACTCATAGGAAGAAAATTTATGATCCAAATTCCATAGATGGTAGGAGTTGGCATACATTCTCAATGTTTAGTGAGATATTTTATAAAATGGTCAATGTTAGTAAAAATGTTTTGGAATGGTTTTGATGAATTAATTTTGTTACTAAAAAATAAATTAAAGGTAATATATTCCTTTGGAAGATAAAAAAGGTATATCAGTGTGACATGAACTATGGAAGTGACCTCCTTCTTCTGATTCTTGTTTGAGCATTTTATAATAATAATGAATCTAGAAAAAGAGGGAATCCAATGTATGCATAATTAAAACATGAAATTAATAAGAGATATGGTGCATTACCCTTTGAAAAACATTTGAACTAAGAAAATTGTGACTGTATGTTTAAATAGGGAGGTTGTGTAATAGATGAATGGAAAGTCTCATGTTCAACAATTAACCACATATTTAGTTAGATGTTTACTAAATTAATTTGATATGGACCCATGACAAATTGATACTACTAAAATTATAATGAGAATATCATGACCTATCTTTTTAAATGTGTCTCTTATTTTGATATATAGTTAACATTGTATTTTAATACAATATTGTGTGAAAGAATGTGTTAGAAATAAAAAATTTCCATCCAAATTCAGACCATCTCTAGATTATGGATATTTAGACTATCGTTATTCTAATTAGGAGTGTATTTTCTTACTAACCCCATAATCTACAACTGTTGTCTTTTTTGACATGGTTAATAAGATGTTAGTAGTCAAATACATGAGCATTTTAAAATATATCCGTATTGATTTAAAAATAAGAGTCATTATAAATGGAATGGTGTGGCATTGTGGTATGGCTACTTTTATGTGTATTTGAAGTTGATACATATGTGTCAAATTAATTTCCCCTTAAAAACATTGTCAATTCATTTCCATAGTCTAAATTTTTAGGTTGGATTCATTTCTCAACCATAGAAAACCATGAATGTGTGTAAAGCCTTTATATTTCCATTAATACCTAAAATTAAGATTCACATATATCATATTAACCCATGAGAGAATTTAATTTAGGGAGGAATTAGAGCATGTAAATGCATCATTGCATACCTATACCTATATTTAAGTGCTTGTATTTTTTCAAGATTCTCTTCATGGAATATTTGGAATCTATGTGTAAACCATCTTCTGGTCAGACACAAAAACTAAAATTCAATTTTTTTTGTTGAATTCCACGTAGTCCCTCAACATTTTATCTTACCTAATCCTTAAAACAATGAAACAAACTAGTAAAACTAATGTGTATGAAATTAAAAAAATAGAAAATAGTTTAACATTTCAAATCATTCAAGCTAATAGATTTAAAACATAAACTATTTTGGATTTATTCTCAACATAAAATTTATTTTCATGCTTTTGAATTAGATCATTTACAAAATTTGAGATTTATGCTATTCAAAATAAAGTGACTAAGCATAATAATCAATATTCTTTTTATCCAATAAATGAAAAGTACATTGTTTGGATTATGTAATATATCAATATAAACTACTCTCATGATCACATTAATGTTTATAGATGTGTAGATACTAAAATTTAATCACTAAGTGTTTTCCAATGTATAAACATAATATCCTTACCCTATTGGTCCAATTCACCATTATACTATTTTACAATCTATATGTAAGTCAACCATAGTATATGTTGAGCTAATTAAGAACATAATTTCACCAATTTTTTTGACATGAGATACATACATACATACATGTGTGTGCGCGCGCGTGCGCGCGCGCGTGCATGCATGTGTGTGCATGTGTGTGTATGTATGTATGTATGTATCTCTCTCTCTCTCTCTATACACACACACACACACACACACACACACACACACACACACACACACATGTATATGCATATATATGTATATGTATGTATGTGTGTATGTATATGTGTGTGTGTGTGTGTGTGTGTGTGTGTGTATATATATATATATATATATACATATATATATATATATATATATATATATATATATATATATATACATACATATATATATATATATATATATATATATATACATACATATATATATATATATATACATACATATATATATATATATACATACATATATATATATATATATATATATATATATATAGAGAGAGAGAGAGAGAGAGAGAGAGAGAGAGAGAGAGAGATACATATACGTACATACATAGTTTCTTGTTAATGAGTTGTTAGCATGAAGGGGGTTGGATTTAATTCGGGTCGGTATATTACTATGGTTTAGTTGTTTTCAATGTTTAATTGGATAGAGTGCTAAATGATGCTTAAAATATTATTGAGCTATATTTTTTTGAGCGTTGAGTTATCAACTATAAAAAAATTATATAATTTTGTGTTCACTTAATGAGGGTGGAGAATAAGTGTGTAGACACATTTATTTACTTATTGATTTGGGCATTATTATTATGATTATACCTTCTAGTGGGGTGGATTCATTGAAGAGAGTTTAATAGAGAGACTGAGTAAGGATAAAAATATATTGAAGTATAACAAAGTGTTTTATGGGGATAAAATCAATGTGTTCCTAAATTTAAATTTATGGACTCCATGTAAATGTTATAAAGATGGTTATGTGGAACATGGTACCAAATAATCTTACCACCAAATATAATTTGTGTCATGTTGTGACCAGCTAATTTTATAAGAACATAAACTTGGTTCAGGACATATGGTTCATGTAATCTAACTCTCACCTTGCATTACATTATTTAACTATTCAACATAACTCAAATGATTTAAATATGAGAAAGTTATATTCAAAAGTTACCTCAGTATTCTCTAACAAATGGATTACTTTAATTATTTAGATTACTATGCTACTAGTAATATATCCATTTAGTGAATTAAATAACATGTATGATCTCTATACTCATATAAAATAGTCAGTTAAGTGCTAAGAGTGTTACTTGAGACCACCTATCCATAGCTTATCCATAGACCTATCTTAAGGATTATTTAGAAATATATAAAGTCTTTGTGTAGGCCACACCCATCCGTAAATATCCTTAAAATAGTCCTAGACCCTTGGTTTAGCATCATGGACCCTAGTGCCTCAAGTTTTACTACCTCAACACTAGCACCATAACTTGAATAGTATTTTCAATGGCATTAGTGTCATAGTTTAGGCACTATAACCCTTTTCTCACCTTTTGTCAGCAATGAATATATTTTTGAATCAACAAAAACCTATGGTTGGCCTAAACCTATTTTAAGACATGCATAAGGAATATACATGACTTTTATCCCTTTATTCACTAGATGGAACTAAGTTACAATAACATAAACTAAATCGGAACAAGTTGTGCACAATCAAGTTTTTTAATAACTATTATGTCTTAGTTACTTATACAGTCATCTACAATCATCCCAAGATCATAATACAAATATTTATAGTCCTCGGCATCACTCAAATCAACATTCATACTAATTTCACTTGTACTTTCACTATCACTTAGGTGGGGATAATTACATTTTTCTTGATCCCTCCTAAGAGTAATGGTATGTAGGAAACTCTCATCATATTTGGGTGTTGAGGATGTCCAACATACCCCACTAACATCAAATGTTGATATTTGTGACAGTAAAATTCCCTAATAACATGGAGGCCTAGGGTTTACATGTAAAATTGATCAAAATAGGTCATCAAAAGGGGATAAAAAATTATGCACATAGGAAAATGCTTTGCAAACTCTAACATAGGTACACTCATAATCTCAGAGTAGTTCTACACATAGGGCACTAGTACCAAAAGGAGGATAATATCACCATTGGCGCTACTATCTAGTTAGGGTGTTATTGTCTAGGAAGCATTTTAACACTTGGATCCTATTTACAACACTCAGACCAAATCTTGTCTTAGTTTATGGCCTCTATATCTTCTATCTTAGTGATTTTATAATTAAGTACTTATTTTCTTCATTTATTGTTATTTTTAGAAAGGTCAAAATAGGTCAATTTTAGTAAAAATCAATGGTTATATTTATTACATATTGTGTACCTTGATTTATTTTACTAGCCACTTTAACAACCTAGCTTTTAAACTCCATAACCCTAAAAATTTAAATCATTTGGTGAAATTGACTTGCTTCGAATACTGCTCAAACCCTATCCATAGATGCTACTAGGGTTTGTATCATTATTTATCCTATTTCCATTATCTATGTTAGAATTTTCAACTTTCATACATTCTATTTAAGTAACCCTCTTTTGCTTTGTTTGATTTATGCCATCTAAAAATCTTATCTCTCTTCCCTTAATAATGAGTGCCAATATTTTCAAAAATCCTATTGAAAATGGTCAAATTATTAGTTTTTTTAGTGTATACCATGGACAAAGGACCACTTAGAACCCCCATCATTAATCCTTCACACCCTGATTATGTGGAATTCAATGAAAATGCATCTGAATATGAGCAATACAATCAGGAATAAGTGATACACAAGATGGGAATCATGACACCCTCCCCATAAATAATAGTGAAAATCATATAATCAATAAGGATTATATTTTACATAGATTTAGATATAGGCTTTAGGAGTAGACATGATCATGCATAAATTATGCAATATATAATGGAAATAAAGAACAAATTTAATAATGGTCAATCATCCAATCCCCCATATAACAATAGTTTTATACATACTTTGGGGGTAACTCATGTTGTAAAATAACCTATTTTAACTCAACAACCTAAAATAGAAGAAACACCTCCTATTGCTAGTTCTTTACTCCATATTTATATCCTTTATGCATGAGATCCATGATCTATGGGATAAGGTGTTATAAATTTAGTAGGTTGTTATTAGGCCATATCATGCCTTTGATTCTCATGTTTTTTTACATACACATTTGACACAACACATAGTAACAACTAATTTTCCATCTAGATTTGTGGAACCCAAACTTACATTGTATGATGATAAGGATGACATATAGAAGTATTTATGAGATTTACACAAAACATGTTTCGACTATGTGTCCAATGATTAGATCCTTAGTAAGTTGTTACCATGTAATCTAAAGGAATATACGTTAAATTGGTTCTATCATCCTCCAAATTAGCCTATCATAAAATTCAATCCACCGGAAGATATATTTTTGTCATGCTTTTCAATTAACATCAGTTATAACATATAATATGCTCAAGTGTATAAACCTAACCAAAAATCAAATGAGCCTATAGCATTATGTGTCTTGTGGTATTAAAATATATTGTAAAATATGAGTATCCCAATGGTAGATAGAGAGCTCCAAGACATTCAAATAGAGTTTACTACCAGGATTGCATGAAACTATCTTTATCATAAAGTTTCTAACATTCATACACTTATGCCACATAGAGAAAGAAAGGGAAGTTAAGCTTATCTCTATGGGAAAATTAAATACACAAGTGGATTAGATTCAACTATCTAGAGTTATAATAAGCCTTCATACAAAGTAAGGTCCAATTAAAAAAGAATGATCAAAAGGCCATAGTTAATGCAGCTTTAGAGCCACCTCCTTGCTTGGTTTTATCAACTCATCCATGAAGAATCAATGGCACGTGATTTAAAATAGCTATTGAAATACAATTCCATATCCCTCCCTCCCATCAAATAGGTTGATATAAGTAGGCCTCTTCAAAAAAATTATGATTCCAATGTATTTTGTGACTATCATAGAGCAACATGACATACTACAAATAATTACATCAGTTTAAGACACAAGATATAATTTTTGATAGAAGACAACATCATTGATGTGGGCACAGGTATAGAGGCACCGAAAGTTTAACAAATAGAAGCTCAAGAATGAAAATAGTTTTGGATCTATTTCCAAGACATACAACCAATGAGGCAGGAGGCACATTAGGTGTTCAATATATATATCAAGAATATCCACCACTAGCATCCTATCACAATACTATAGAGGATGCACACCCCCTACATAATATCATTGGTGTTTATCATACTTCAGTGCTAGTTTGACTAGTCATCACTTTATTAGAGATGGAGATTGTCATCGATGATTCAGATTTATATGAATTATTTGTATGAGTATACATTTATCATCATCCTATTTAGATTGTCATGGTTGAAAATGGGTCAAATATAAGCATCTGAACTATCACATTTCTATAACATTTGGGCTCTTTAGAGCAAGATACTTATCTAATTGACATAGTTATATGTGGTTTTAGTGACCATGTTTAGAGCTCCATTTGGGAGATTGTACATCTATTATAGGTTAGACCAACAGGTGGCCACTAGATTTTTATTAGTACATAGTGTAACCAAATTTTAAATTTATTAGATAGGCCATGGATACAATACATTTGATCCATTCCATCCATTATGCATAGATTCCTCAACTATATACATGTTAATCAAGTTGTTATAATTAAGGATCTTTCATATGATTATCCTTTACCTATCCCACTTATAATTACACTGTATCTACCATTTATATTTTTAATTCCATCATTACAATATAAATTTAATTTGAGCCTCCAATGCAAGTGAGGTATGATTTTATAGTTTTACCGCATATACATACTATACCATGGAAACCATTATTAGAGAGACCCCTACATCAGAGATATGTTATAGATTATAGAGAGCCTCTATCTACCCCTTTCATTCTAAGATGAATGTTATTGATTTCCTAGGGTCATTAGCATAGGGCATCAATGCTATCTACATCATCTTCTATTAGATGGATCTTTAAGACCCCTACAATTCATAGGGCACCACAATCATCTTCATGGATTCTTAATCCCATTTCATAGGTACTTTCAGCTATAGATCACCCAATATGCTACATCATAGGACCTCATTTACATTTTAAAAACACAAACATGATTATTATTCATTTATTTAACATAGGAGATATTTAGAACATGTCTCTTGTGAGATGGATTGGTTAGTATACCCTACTTATAGATATTATCCTTATTTATTGATCCTTTGTATATAGTTTCATTTTCATGTATTTAGTACATACATTATATCCATAAAAATATAAAAATAATATAATATGTCAAAACACAAAAACATTCTAATATTTCCTCAAAAAATAAAAGTTATAGATTGTATGCATTGCCATGTTTACATTTATTATATTTTCTAGACACTACATATGCTAGCTTTCTTAATATAGTTAGTATTTATCACACACATATTCTTCTATTTTTTTCTCGAGTGTTTTTACATTACTATAGGACTTCGGTCTATCACATAGGTTTAGATTTGCTATTGTATACCCATTATGGGCACATACATAGGTTCTTCATTTGACATGTGTCTTATACATAATTATTATTTCCAGGTCCCATGTTTATAAACTCTATATCACATATTTATCATGTTTACATCTTGATATTGATCATCCTATACTAATATTTTTTTTCAACTATTACTACTCTATGCTCAGCTTATGTATATATTTTATCTTATATAGATTCATACCACATGTTCATGTATACTTTTATTTTTAGCTTTCCAAATTTAGAATTGATTATGTCTCTTTTATTCTCTATCTATTTAAGATAATTTAGATATCCCATTATTATATGGCTCTATGCACTTATTTTCATCATATGTATGCTTTGGACATGTGCTCATGTTCTTTTGTGTCCCTTCTTGATTGTATATGTGGACATTCGAACATGCCATTCCATATAGATGTATTCCAACCTCTTTCTTGTATATGTGGACATTTGAACATGTCCTTTCATGTCTTACTTTCTTATATTTAGTGACGTGTGCCCATGTCCCTTGTATTTTGGTACCTTGGCATGTTTTGTGTGCCTTGTTTTATATGTATGATTTCATGTATATGTCATAGCCATGGCACTTATTTTTATTATTTCACAATCTATTTTTAGATTTCATGAGGTACCTCATGCATCTCCCTTTCCTCCTTGGCCACCTTGATGGACATCACACCCCATCACCCTAGGTAATTACTCAAATTTGATATTCATATACATGATTACATTGTCATATCTATCTTGAAATCCTTTTGAATGTTAAATATGACATACATTTTAAATTAAAAAATTATGTTCATATCATTTTACATTTAGATGCCACATATGCACATTATATTGGTTTATTATGGATATGTCATATTTGTTCTAGATAGCACATATCATGCAGTGTCTTTTATATTAAGGATAGTTCTTTCACATGTTTAATAAATCCACTCAAAATAGGGGGCATTGATATAAGTTTTTCATAGAGATCAAACTATCTAAATAGACTTAGAGTACAATTTTTTGCACACATGCATAAAATACAAAAATTAGTTTAACGAAACCACAGTGTGAAATAGTCACATAGATACCAGTTTTAGTTGTATAAAAATTAGTAATTTGGACATTAGAACCCAAATAGGGAAACTAGCACCACTAGCACTAGTGTCTAGATATGGAGCTACTATCCAGTCATTTTAGTTTTAATAAATTTTAGATTGGCCAAAAAAGTATAGTAGGTACAATCCAGGTTTGTACATGTTTAACTATAGATTACTAGTCTTTGTTAAGTATATCACATATTAATAGAAATTTAATTAAATTAGGGGAATCATGTATGACATATCGTTCACATTATAGTTTTACATACTTAGAAAAAAATTGTTACAAGTTAATCTAGATTCTATATGCCCATATATTAGATTTGGGGGCATGTGTGTGGCACACTATTTCCATATGCTCAATTGTGCTCTACTTGATCAAATGGAATGAAAAACTTCATTTCATTATCTATGTTATTAATCTAAACACCATGTTTACGAATAAAATATAGACACCATTCACACCAGTGTAATGTATCTTAGATTCATTACTCCATCTATAGTGGTTAACATTCTCAAGTGGCCCAAATCTCTTTTTATATTTCATAGTTTATACATGGCCTAGAGCCATCTTACACAATTTTAGTGACATCACATAGTTTAATTTTTAGATGTATCTACTACACGTGGGTAGGTAATGATGGATTCGTAGTATACTTGAGTTTAAGATCCACCTACATGATAAGGTTAGACACACCATTAATATAATCCAAGATATTCATAGTTCATCATCTACTAAATAGGGGTGGTCAATACTAGATTAAAGGACATATTGAGTTATTTACACCTACACATTGGGATTGAGCAAGCCATTCATCTCAATCTATAGTTATTCATCACTTTCTCACTAGTTATATGTACACACAAGATTTTACCAAGTTTATGCATTGGTTTGTGTACTCAATGAGGTGTATTCATTAGTTTCCTCTCTCATCTCTTTAATTATTTTTTATTTTTAATTTTATATGTCTTAAGTAAGGACTGATCTATGCATGTTTTATTTATAGGGCATACAACTACCAACATTTCACACACTCATATCTAGATTCATATGATTAAACTTTTAGGTAAGTCTAGGTATTTTATTTTCCTTTATCATAGTCTTTTCACTTTGCCAAATTTATAAAATAAATATGGGGGATATATTCATCTAAATATGTCACTTGAGTACTAAGAGTGTTATTGAGACCACCTATACATAACTTAGACCCATACCTATCTTATGGCTTATTTAAACACTTATCTATCCTTATAAAAACACACACATAATTAAACATCTCTAAATTAGTCTAAGACCCTCACTTTAAAATATTGGCCCCTAGTGCCTCATGTCCTACCACTTAGACACTAGTGCCATAACATGGATAGTAGTGCCAATGGTGCTAGTGTCTTAGTTTGGGTGTTATTCTCTTTTTCGTGCCTTTTATCACCAACATATATATTTTAGAAATAAAAACCATCAAGAGTTAACCTAAACCTCTTTTAAGACTTGTAGAAATGCTAAAATAGTGTATTTACATGACCTTTAGCCCTTTTATTTTCTATATGGAAATTATTTGAAATAACACAACTTAATTGAGAAAAATTTATGCATAATCAAGGTTATTAAACACTATTCTATACTAATATTTCATATAATCATCTACAATCATCCCAAGATCAGAATACAATGATTTCTAATCTCTAACATCACTCAAATATCTCAAACTAGAATTCATACTAGCTTCACTTGCACTTGCACCATTACTTAAGTGGGGAGAACTAAATCAGGCTTGATCCCTCCTTGGAGTATTGGTATATATGGAAATCTCATTACAATAGGTTATTGAGGATGTCCAACCTACCCCATTAACATCATAATTTACTAATTTTGCAAATCAGATGCTCTAATCACATAGAGGTCTAGGTTTTATATGCAAAATAAATCAAAAGAGGCCATTGGTAAGGAATCAAAACTTGTGAATACATGAACATGCTTATTAGACTCTAACACATGTGCATAAAAGACGTTAGCACTAAAAATAGGACACTAACACCATTGGTGTTACTATCTAATTATGGAGCTACTATCTAGGAAAGCTTCTTACACTTATATCATGTTTGTGACACTCACCTAATCTCCTATACTAGTTTCTAGCTTTTAGATATTTCATCTTAGATAGTTCTAGATAATTACTTTTTCTCATTATTTATTATTATTTTAAAAAAGGTCAAATTGGGTCGATTCTATTACAAATCACTAGCTATATTTATTGCATATTTTATACATTGATTTATTTTACTCATCCCCTTTAACAACATAAGGATTAAACTCCATAACCCTAAAAAGTTAGATCAATCATAATAAAGTAAGTAAATGAAAAAATGGGATGGGTTTATATATTGTAGTTCCATTAAAAATTAATGTTATCCTAATTTTATGTGAACTGAGCATAGTACACATAAGTTTCCCATCCTATAATAAACAAATTTTTTCCATAAATGGCTACTACAAAGATTTGTTTTACAATAATTATTATATTCTAATTCTTAAAAAAAATATAGTTGTCTTAGTTATTAGTGAAATATGAACTTGTTGAAGTTTCATTTTGAGGTATATTAAGTCATATACCCAAATTATACTCTCTTACATTTTACCTAATTAAAAAAAATCTATCAAAGTCTTTATATATGCTAATCACTATGTAGTGAAGTTGAGATAGATAAGCTTGACAATGTGCATTTTCTAGATGTAGGAGTGAATTTTCATCTATGGAGATTAACAACTAGTCATTGATAATAATTTTAAATGTATTCATACAATGATGATTCTCCATTATAGTATTCATTACTCAAGTGTTCTAAAACATAACATCCATAACCACTAGATCGAAAGGTTCGAGTTAAGTGTGAGATGATGTGTGATCTCAAGCATTTAGATTATAACCTTAACATTTTGGGTTAGACAATTCATAGTGATTCAAAGGATAAAATCCATTCTTTGTGATTTTTATGATATTTTAAGCTTATTTCGAGTCAAATTGATCTTATTCATCTCAAAATATCTTCCCAAACTATGTTTAATATCCAAATAAAGAAATAAAAATATTGTTCCCCCTGACATAGTCCCATAGTATTAGGTCATTAGAGCATATACATTTTTCTATATAACTCCATAGATATTATGATCCCAGAAGACCATTATGGTGACAATTGTCATAATCTCAATGATTAAAACTAGATCACACTCTAAATAAGGCTCTATTCCTTATTCACCATGCATAGATTAATGTGTTATCTAAAAGAAAATAGAATGTGGAAATCGATATTGTGTATTGATTCATGATCATATTATATTAAAAAACACGGGAATCATACATTTATATTTATCTATTTAAATTATTTGTGTGACCTTATAACATATATTATTTAATTAAGCTCATGGTAACTATTTAGTCTTTACATTGTAGTTGAAATAATGGTAATGTGGATAGGTTTGACCACATGATTTATTTGAACATAATGTGAGATGATTTTGGCATAAATGTTTTTGGATTTAGTATTGGTATAAATTGAGTCCATACATGATCATGATGTGTGTCATGATCTTAGGTCACCTGAATAATGCCATAATATTAAGGAAAAGTTTTAAGCATGTAGATCCATTGTTATATAAATTGATGATACATTTTATTTCAAATAAGCAAGGGTTGGTTGGTGGTGGTCATTAATGTATGTGATCAAAATTTAGTTTAGATAAGTCACAATGCTAATTATAAATTGATTATGTAATATGTGACCTTGTTTCTTGTAAATTGGAAATGCACAAGTGTATTTAAAAACTTTCCATGTCACTCACCTCAAACATATTGTTGTTTCACCATGGAATCCATGAAATATGTATATAAGTCATGGATGTGTTAAATTTATCAAAAAAATTGGGGTTCAATATACAAGGATAATTTTTGGATATTTGAGTCATATTTTAAGTGGGGCCACACGTTGATATAATTAATACAATAGGACTAAAATTTTATTATACTTGAAATCCATTGAATATTTATTTTAGTGTAGCCACTATGTTAATATTTTAGTTATTAACATGGATACAACTCAAAATTTTAATCAATATATATCCTTAGGATATATAATATTGCTCCCTTTGTTTTTGAAAACATTATAGTAGCCCTAATTTCCCTTGTGATGGGAACATAAATCAATATGGATGTAAATCATGGAGTAGGCATGGGCACATTAAAAATGGAAAGATAGGATGATTATACCTCAGTTTATGTGGGTCTATTTTATCCATTTAGTAATTAAGGAGAAGGACTCTCTTACCAGATCATATCTAATAGGTCACAAAATCATAACCTAATGCTTTTATGAGATGAGACAAGACTAACCCAATAGTTCAACCATATTATTCTAATATGTTTAATTATGGATGATGCAAAATTTGTTTTTTTACATGTCCATGTGAAATTTATTTGGAGTTTAGTATTAGAAAGGGGTTTATATGGTGGGCATAAGAATAATTAATATTAATAAAAATCAAAAGAAAAATTATAGTTTATTTTGGAGTAGCAAGGCTATGTGTTACATTGTAAGAGGGAAAAAATCATTCATGTTATATGATTACTTCATTTGAAGGTTATCAAATTCCTTTCAAATCATATTCAACTACATAAGCTTCATTTTACGTATTCCTTGGTAAGCATTTTCAAAGATTTATCAAGCTAGTTTGCATTTAGTTTTTTTTACTAATATCAGAAAGATGGACTGCTCCATCATTTTTGGGATAAAGAACAAAACCTTTGCATCATTATTTTAACTTTATTTGAATTTATCCTTGTGTTTGTGACTTCTAACACTAATAACATTCATGTTAGTTAGAAATACATACATATTCTTCACATATTCCACAAATTATGATAGAAGAAGAGTATTTTAATTTTAATACTTCAGTATTCATAATTACCCCCATTAAATTTGGCAATATAAGGATTAAAAAAATTAGGTTTTCCATTAAAAATAATTCAAATGAAACATTCTAAAATACCAAAAGCCTTAGTTGGCGCAAGCTAATATTATACCAATTTAATAACCATGTCTGCAGGAATTAATAAATACAAAAAATCTATAATTATATTAAAGATAAAACTATCTTAATAAACTTTTGTTCATTTATTAAATTTTAGATTAACATAGAAAATTAAACATTATTGAATAGAACTTAGTCTTAAAAAATAATTTTTAAAACCTACTTTTCTTGAATCTTAATGGTAAAACCTATGTGGAAAATCTCTCTCTCTCTCTCTCTCTCTCTCTCTCTCTCTCTCTCTCTCTCTCTCTCTCTCTCTCTCTCTCTCTCTCTCTCTCTCTCTCTCACACACACACACACACACACACACACACACACACACACACACACACACACACACACACACACTTGCACACATGTAATTATAGTTATTTTCAAATAGCTTTAAAATACTATTTTTAATTTAAAAACATTTTTAAAATTTAATCTAAATCTTATTACAATATTTTTAATAAATAGATCTATTTTATTATAATTTTTTATTTATTTTTAGTAATTTTAGCCAAGGACAGGACCTTTTCCCCGAAAAAACATGAAAAACAGGTGGTATATTAAAATAAAGGGTTGAATAATACTAATAATTAATAATGAATACTATGATGTTTTTGAAATAAGAATGGATTACATGGGAATTAGCTTAAAATAATACCATCCATGACCATGACATGTGTCATGATCCCATATTCCCATGATCATGTGATAAACTTGATAACAAGCTTTCTGAATGTAGACCAATTAGACTAAAAAAGGACTATTTCAAATAATTTGGACTTATACCCACTAAAGTGGAATGGATAAAATTTTATCCAGAATAATTTTAATATGTTCCAAATAAAATGGACTGCTTCAAACCATTTGGGCATAGATCATTTTGAATGAATTGGACCATTTTGAATAATTGGGACTTATACATGTACTAAAGTGTAGTGGAGAAAATTTTCTCCAAAAATAATTTTCTTATTTTCTAAATAAATTGTAATATTTCAAACCATTTGGGCATAGATAATTTCAAATGAAGTGGACTATTTCGAATAATTTGAACTTATACCCACTAAAGTGGATTGAAGAAATTTTTCTCCAAAAATAATTTTTCTATATTCTGAATAAATTGGACTGAGTATGAAAAATATTATGGAATTATTATTAGCCAAATTAAATTAATATGAAATTATTAATAGTCCAAATTTTGAAAAACTATCATCGATAAATTGGACTTTATCAAACAATTGATTGGACTTATTACAAATACATGGCATCTATCTATTGTATTTGTAATAAGTTCAAATTATTTACAACCAAGGCATTCTTTTTGAATAATTTAAAATAATATGGACTTATTATTAGTTCAATTTTTTTAAAAATATCAGAACTAAATTGGACATTATGAAGAATTAAATGGAGTTATTACAAATAAACAACATCTATCTAATGTATTTGTAGCAAGTCCAAATCATTTCAAACCAAGGATTTTTCTTCCTCTCATGAACTGTAATTATATGATTACCCTTTTTGTTATTAGTTTGTATATATAGTTCCATGTCCTAAATAGATAGAAGTGAATGACCTATTTAAAGCTATTTTAATAAATAATTGGGAACTCAATGTATAATTTCAAGTAATAAAGGGAGGATAAATGCATGAAAATAATTTGTGGTAATAAAAAATAATTGAGAATAATAATTTTAATGGATAGTTATAAGCTATCAAATTCTTAAAAAAGAAATTATTAAATGTAGTTAAACATAAATGGAATTTATGATATCTGAAATAATGTTTTCAAAATAATTAACCAATCATTGCACCGTAAAATATGTATTTAGTATTTTATATTTTTTTAGTTTATTATTTAACCATGTTGAGATTGCAATATCAGTTTTACAAAAAATAGGACACAAATATATACCAACAAGAAAATCACCTATTACTATATCACGAAATTTAATAATAATACATATAATTATAATTATTGTAAATACATTTGATCAATATATTCATGACTATGAAATATAATCAATCATTGTTTAGAGAGGATAGTTTTTATTAATATAATGATGATATTTTATAGATGAATATAAAAAAATAAATGAATCATTGAAATGAGCATGCAAGCTATGAATCTAGTAAAAATTTCTACATGCCAAAAATTTTCACTAATATATGAAAAAAAAAAACATTCATACTTGTCATTCCAAACATAGGGAAACACCATTTCAAATTTTCAATGTCATGAAATAAAACAATAGATCACAATCCTTTAACAATATTTTGAAAAATGCCTATTTTAGCGATGCATTCAAATAGTATGTTATAATGCCTTCCAAAATATCAATGAAAATAAGTGTTTTACCTTTCTATGTTTTGTTTGGTCAAGTGTAGATGATATTATCTATAAGAATGGATGGTAAAGAGGTTTTTGTTGGTTTTGGATTCTATTTCTCATCCAAACAAATTGAATAAATTTATGCTTCTTTTATATCTTTTTCTCTGCATGAACTTGTATGAACCAAGTTATTTTGAAAATTTGTTCTAGATCTTCATTTATTTACAATATCTCAATATTGTTTTTATATCTATCAACCCATATTGTGTAGTTAACTTGTATAGAATCATTAGGTATGACAAACATCATATCACCTTATGCACATCTTAAACTAGATCAAATGAAGCTCTTTGTCTTTTACTTCTTGGACCAACATATGTATCTATTGATGCAACCCCCAGATCAAGGGCCCTATCATGAATAATTTTATGCAAATATCGATGCAAGGGTATTTCATGGTGACTTATATGCTATAAATATCATGTATATTCAAATTCATAAGGTAAGATGTATCCTTCCATTGTGTCATGAATATTTCGGAAGTAATATGCTAGGTCCTTCCAATCACTATTTCTAGTCAAACCAAATTCATTAAATTTTGTACCATACTTGACCAGGTTATCTTTAAATTATTTTAAAAATTTTTCTTCTATTTTATTCTTTTAAATCAATGGATTCTTATGACTTTTCTCTATTTTATAAATATTTGAAAAATATTCTCATAAGATTACCCTCTGGAAAATTTGGCTCACCATTTTATTTTGTTCCCCCATAATTTAGTTGGTGGCATGGGGGAGAGCGGGGCAGGACCAATTTCTATCTTTTATAGAGTTTTCACAATGCATAATAAGTGAAACTTGCTCTATGTAGAGAAGAAAATTTGTATTTTGTTAAGCCTACTATTTTGTTACTTCCCTTCATCTTTTAATTATTAACAAATTATTTGAAATCAACTACTTCTTCAATTAAATATGGCATTAAATTTCTTGTATTTTCACATGTCATATAACTCTCCATAATCTCTACCACACTCCATACATCTTTCCTCTTTATACATTTAGATAGGTTTCCAAATGTGTTATCAATGCCCTCAAGGGTATGTCCTATAGGAAGAAAACTAAACTAGACCTCGTAGAACATACCTTTATAGATAAGGAGAGATAAATATTGAAACACAAACCTATACAAAAATTGATGGTTTTGTGTAATTAAAAAGCAAATATAATTACATTTAATTCCATATAATGTTATATTTTTTTTCATATTAATATTAATCTATAATTTATAATATATGTATTGAAGGATACATACATGAACATGGAACGTGGTTATGTTACCACTACATTATGTAAGTTAGCATAAACTAGCCATCCTAGTATCTTGGAACTAATACCTTAATTTAAAACCATTATAACATACCACATGGAATCATTTTTATGGGTCTTCTTAAGTATATCATACCAGATAATTTTTTATTAATCCTTCGATAATTATCACATGAGATATAGTGTCAATGAAACTATATACTTAGTATCCATTGGTATCTTCCAAATGATACCTTTGGTATTATCCCATGTATATTAAAAAATAAAATGTGTTCTTAACACAACACCTTTACTTTTTCTCTAAACTTATCTCTTTAATGATACTTTATGTTTAATGAAAATCATTATGTTACTGCTACACCATTTTTTGATAATACACAAGGAATAATTCAAATTGTTTTCTTAAGAGACACCTATAGAAAAATCAATGAAGTGGATGTGTTATGAATACATGTTGTTTGATGATATTCAAGGCATACTACAAATGTATTGTTTGAGAAAAAGATTTATAGAGAAGAAGACTAGATTTGGTACAATTAAAGTTTATTTGATATTTTAGAAGAGGTAATATAAATGTATCACTTGAGAAACACATAACAAAACAAAGGGAAGTGGCTGGGATTGATTTTTTTAAAAAAATCATGATCATTAAATTAAGTATTACAAGAATGAAATATGTAATCATAAAACATTATATATGTATTTGTTTTTAAACATAATTTTCAAATAAAAATCTGAAGGAAATACATGTTCTTATTATCTCCACAATATATGTTTAGTTGAATATATAGCCTATAAGGAAGATTATTGAAGGCAACAATTGAGTGTGATTCATCTATGTATTTATTTCATTCAAGGTAGTAATTATTAGATAAAATACAATAGATATTTTTAAGATCCAAGTTTATATAGTAAAGATCCATAAGTATATAGAATTAATTTTTCCATATCTTTGAATTACTTGTTAAATGAGTTGATATTAAAGTTAGACCCTCTAAGAACATATGTTAAAAAAAATGTCCATACCCACCTACACCATGACCATGTGTGATAATCCCTGCTATTGACAACTCTACTATTTTATTGGTAACTACATTAATTTTTGTAACAATCCTTGGCACAAATGTTGTTTGGAATTATACCTTGTCATTAATGACACTAAGGAATTATTTTACATTTTTTTTAGAAACTGTCTTGCATGGAATGCAATTTGTTCCCCATTTTTGTGACAATTTCGAATGTTAAAAAAAGTTCTTCTCTTTAATCCATATATTTTAAGGCAAGACTATAAATGGGTCTCAGTACTTTGAAAATCAATGGTAGTTTTATTTTTATTTTTCTTAAAAAAATTGGTAAAAAGGGAATCCAAGAGATGTTGCCTCCTAGCCATTATGGTAGAATCAAACAACTTCATCCTTGATGTTTTTAGCATTTCAAATGACAATCTTGACTGAAGACCTATTTTATCACAACATTTCTTAGTATAAACCTTTTTAATCTCACTATCTATGCTTGCATCAAATTTTACTTGGTCAAGTGAAGTGATTTATTTTAATTATTTTTGTCCAGAGTCATTTTAGGCATGAGTTATTTTTTTCGGATGCCTCTGCTCTTACAATTTCATGTAAGGAATGACTTCAATATCCATTACTTCCCAAACATTTCCAATTTATTTCTTCTTTGGTGTCATGTATGGTAAATTTATTTCTCTACTTTTAATGCCTATTATCTATTTGGAAGGCCATCTAATAATAGATGATTTAGTTCCTTCTATGCTTCAAGTTTCACAATTTTGTAGAATGTGCCTTTTGGAAATTCCCAGTTTATTTTCTTCCATTGGAATTGAACCAAAAATATCTCCTAGATGTGAAAATTTAGTATAACCATAATCAATTCTCTCATCATTTTCAAGAGTTATACATTTATGTAATAAATGTACAATTTTTCCAATCAACTCATTTTTAAGACAAAAAAATGCGGTTGGATCATAAATATAGAAAATGAATGAATCCAATCTAGGATTTTCTTGTTACAATGGATTTATATACATAACTGAACTAAAATTATGTTGTTCATCTTCCATGCAATACTTTACAATAAATAAATTATGACACGTTGCATCATTAGTGTGCTCCATATAGTAAAATTATCAACTACATCCCCCAAAGTATCTACAAAAAATATTGGAATTGGAAGTAGTAGAGTCAGATCAAAAGCCTTTGTCACATTAACAATTACACATCCAAAAGGTATTTTTGCATTGTGGCATGTCAAAGTTAGATTTTTGGATTCCAAAGAGTCAATATCCACGCTTGAAATTTTGTGTATCCTTCCTTCACCAATGACCTTTCCATTATTTATGAGAGAAACATAGTCTCCACATTTGAAAGCAATTGATGTATGATTTTTCATCCTAGACATTTGTAAAATATGTGAGAATCTTAATTAGTTTAATTTAAAAATTATTTTAGTGTATACCTATATGTAGGAGATAAAGCTTTATTTATACAATAACATATGCATGAAGATTTTTTTAAACATAAAAATATTAAAAAGGTAATGCATAACACACTTATTTTAACAACACTATTTAAAAAATGATTCATGGATATATCACATAGGTGATATATATCTCGAAGAAGATGCCTTGAAGGTATTATTAAGACCTTTAACATATCTCTTAGGATATACATTGAAGGTATTACAAGGACCTTAAAGATATTTTCTATAGGATACCATGAAGGTATTTCAAGGACATTCTAGTTATCTCCAATCACCATCAAGGTATCTCCTATAGGATACCTTGAAGGTATTACAAGGACATTATATTTATCTCCAATCACTCTCAAGGTATCTCCTCAAATTATCTCATACGAGGTACCTTGAAGATGTTACAATTCAAGGTATTAGAAGGAGGTCCTTATAATACCTTCATGTTATCTTCTAGGAGATACCTTGAAGTTATTTCAAGGACCTTTTTATAATAATTCGAATTATAACACCTTCAACTTAACTCATATGAGATACCGTAAAGATATTGCAAGGACCTATGTGTAATGCCTTGAACTATAATACCTTCAATATATCTCTTAGGTGATATCTTGAAAGTAGTATGAGGACAAATTTTTAAAACCATCAAGATATATCATAAGATATACCTTGAATATATTACAAAGATCCTGCTACCTAAGAGATATGTTGAAAGAGTTATTACAAGGACCTATTTCTAATTCCTTAAATTTTAACACCTTCATGTTACTTCCTATGAGACACCTTGAAGGTATTATAAAGACTTATGTGTAATAACATGAATCATAATACCTTCAATATATCTCCTAGGTGATACCTTAAAATTAGTAAAAGGACAAATTTTTAAAACCATCAACTTATGTTTTAGGATATACTTTAAATGTATTATAAAGATATTGATAACTAGGATATACGTAGAAGGTATTACAAGGATATTAATGGTACTTCAAGGTAAGTACTAGGTGTGAAGTTATGATAATCTTTCACCTTTTAGACACTATCCCAAGATAATTTGAAATATACCCTTGTTTACTTACTTATATTTACTAATAAACCTATATTGATGATTTATAATCCACTACCAACTTTATTTATGCTTCTATAATCTCTTATACTTTTCTTAAGACTATTCATTGACCATTCTTAAACCTTTGCCCATTTTGAGTTTGTCTTTCCACCATGTTAGTCATCCAAGGCCAATCTACTAAAACTACTAATGAAGGTTCCTTATTCATACCTTTTTATAAGTTTATATGGATTGAATCTCATTCAATAATTCCTTACATGATCTAAATTATGGTGTTTACATGCCTGATTTATGCTTAACGAACATGTTTTAGGGTTTTTTAAGAAGCTCAGAGGATGAGATCTACTTAACAATCAATTATAAACTCTAGGACCCTTTTTATCTTTCTAAAAATTGTAATATAATCTTAATAAACTCCTTCAACCTTCCTAAACCTTAAACTAAACTCATGCAACTTGTTACATGTGTTTCAAGTGACTACAATGAACTGTAGATGCATAAAAAACATGGTATTGAGGGGTTTAAATGAGGAAAGCTTTAAACTGAGTACACATTTAATTCAAGATTGAATGGATCTTATTAATTCATAAAGAAGAAATAATAAATACACTAATTCAAGTGATATAATATTTAGCTTCTTCTAATGTAGAATTAGCTTCTAGATGACACTTGAAATAGCATTTAAATTTATAATAGATAAATGTACCTCTATCAAATGTAACTAGACCTATTGAGACCATTCTCAATGGTTTAAGTCATTGACATCTTATTACTATCTTTATAAATATTCATAAGTAGTTAAAAATTTAAAATTCTTTTTTTTCAAAGGAACCCTCATAAGACTATTAAAGACCTTAAATTGAAAATTTGAAGTCCTTATTGACTCTTATAACACACCTAGAACTTGAAAAGGCTATAAACAAGTATAAATTGGATCAATGAATTCTCCTGCTATTCCAAATGCATGCAAGTGGGCACAAAAAGAAGCTATAACTCATACATTAATTGTTAGTCACAACACCTTTTGTAGATTGGATGCCTATACTTGCAATAATGTCAAGGATTATGAGGAGAAGGGAAGATTTCAATGACTAGTGAGGGGCTTTACCATGGTTGATAGAAAAGACATACAACACAATGAAGGCTAGATAAACTAAAAAACATTAAGGTAATTCATTCCCTTCCCACCCCCCAAAAAAGTTAAGATTATATTAAAAAGATTAAAATATAAAAAAAATGTAAGTTAGAGTCAAAAAGCTCCCTGGCGATAGAGTTAGTACCAATATCCATTTGTGATGAGAGGTAGTCTTGTCCATACTAAACCTATGCTCATAAAATCTTTTCATTGCATAGTATTATCATTCCTTTATGTTTACAATTTGAGTTTTGGTCAAGTAAGACTATTATTGCCTCTTCGCATTAATTAAGTTGTATTCCCAAATAGAAAGTTATTATATCTCATGGTCATATTCCTACTTTCTCAAGATTGGTTGTATACATCTCAAGGTTGTGTAAACATACACACCTTGAATTTTAATTTGCAAAAGATATTATAAATAAACTAGCTTATATCTGCATTGTGAAGAAACAAAAAAAATAAAAGGATCAAAAACACATATTTTCAAAAATCCTTATTGAGGAAATATCACACAAAAATCCTTATTGAGGAAATATCACACAAATTGCTACAACAGTATATATTCTCAATCAGAGTCCCACTAGTGCACTTGACAGGATGACTCTGTATGAAGCCTGGGATGAGAAAAAGCCAAATGTTAATTATTTTAAAGTTTTTGGTTGCTTAGCCTATGTTCATGTTCCTGATCAAAAGATGCAAAAGTTAGATCCCAAAAGTGAGTCATGTATTTTTGTTGGATATAGTGAGGAAATTACGGCTTACAGGTTATATAATCCTCTCACTAATAAGCTTATTGTGTCAAGAGATGTGATTTTTGATGAAGGGGGAGTTTATGATCATCAAAAAAGCCATATGGAGAAGTCAAAATCTGTTTTAAATGAAGTTATTATGGATGATATTGATCATGGGCAGCCCACTAATATTTCTATTCCAAGTGCTACAAATCCACCAAGTAACCCCTCATCTAGTTGTTCAATTCCATGTGTAAGTCCAGATTCAAGTCCTAGTTCTGCAAGGAAGGTAAGAAGATTGAGTGACATTTAACAAAGGAGTTCAAATCAAGCACATGAAGAAAATTCAAGAGGTGAGACATTGAATTTTGCTTTACTTACCAAGGATGATTTTGAACCATCATGTTTTGAAGATGCATAAACTAATGAGGTTTGGATGCAAGCAATGCAAGAAAAGATGGATTCTATTCAGATGAATGACACTTGGGAGCTTACAAAACTTCCACATGACAAGAAGAAGATTGACACCAAATGGGTCTACAAGACTAAGTGTAACAGTGATGGAAGTGTTGAAAGGCATAAGGCGAGAATAGTTGCTAAAGGCTTCACACAAAAGTATGGCATTGATTATGAAGAGACATTTGCACTAGTAGCAAGACAAGAGACCATTAGAATGCTGATTTCATTAGCAGCTCAAAAGAATTGGAGCATCCATCATATGGATGTGAAAAGTGCCTTCTTGAATGGGTACTTAGAAGAAGTATATGTGAAACAGCCACAAAGTTTTGAAGTGCAAGGAAAATAAAATCATGTCTACAAGTTAAAGAAGGCTTTGTATGGCCTCATACCAGCACCAAGAGCATGGTATTCTAGGATTGATGGATATTTTCAAGAGAATAGATTTCAAAGTAGTAAGAGTGAACCTACCCTTTACTACAAACAAGAAGATAATGATATTCTTATTGTATGTTTGTATGTTGATGACTTGTTGTATATGGGTAGCAGTTCTATGATGAAGGATGAATTCAAAGTTTTCATGATAAATGAATTTGAGATGAAAGATTTAGGCCTTATGAAATATTTATTAGGAATGGACGTTTATCAAAGGGAGAATAAAATTTTTATTTGTCAAACAAGGTATGCTAAATATATGTTGAAGAAATTTGATATGGTTGATTGTAAACAAGTCTCCACTCCAGTTACTCATGCAGTTGTGTTGTATAGAGATGATGGTGCTGAAATAGTTGATGAGACAGCTTATAGAAGTATTGTTGGAAGCTTAATGTTTCTATCTCATACAAGCCCTGATATTGCTTATTCAGTTTCACTTGTTTCAAGGTACATGGCAGAGCCATCAAAAATACATATGAAGGTAGCCAAGAGAATTTTTAGGTATGAAAAAGGCACTCTAGATTTTGGTATTCATTACTACACTTCTAAAAGGTTCAATCTTGTTGGTTTTAGTGATTCTAATTGGGGAGGTAGTTTGGATGACCGAAAGTCAACATCTGGGAATTGTTTTTCTTTTGGTTCTGGTTTGATTACTTGGAGCTCAAAGAGGCAAAGTATAGTTTCCCTTTCTTCTACATAAGCAGAGCATGTTGCAATAACTTCAGCATGTACACAAGCATTATGGCTTAGAAAACTTCTTGAAGAAATTGGAGAGATTCAAGTTCAGCTCACAGTTATTTTTTGTGATAACATTAGTGCTATTAAATTGGCCAAGAATCTAGTCCATCATAGTAGGACAAAACATTTTGATTTAAAGCATCATTTTATCCGAGATTTAGTGCAGATGAAGGTAGTAGAATTGAAATACATCAACACTAACACTAAAGAACGGTTGGCAGATATCTTCACGAAAGTAGTTGCAACAGATTAGTTTTTGACACTCAGAGATCAGACTATAAGCCCTCTAAGCATCAAGAGGGAGTATGTTGAAAAGTGATGCTGCAGTTCATTTAAAAAACATGCTCTGTTCTATTTTTAAACTACTAGTTTAAAGAGCAGTGAACAAACTCTTCTTTGCCATCAAACTGTGAGTCTTCCCACGTAGCAAAGAATGCATGCCAAGTGCATGCTTTGTTATTTTTTTGGTTATCCATTCTATCTTTAATTGAAACGTATTGTTTTTAGCATTATTTTTTTTATATATACATCAATAAAGACTGTTATTTATTGTCTGCACAAAATAGAAATCTGTGTATTATTTGTTGTGCCCTGTTATTTTTTTTGGTCTTATGCTCTGTTTTTTTAAGTTGATTCTTTGTTTGTCTTTCTACTGTTAATTTTTTGTCCATACCCTGTGAGATCAAGCATATGACATTGGTTTAGAATATACAGGGTTAACATGGAAAAATTACTCTTACTGTGTGGTCAAGACAAGGAAGTTTCAAAAATGGCAGCCAGGTACATTTTGTTCACGATACCGGATCTTTTCGGGCAAGCGATCCTTCACCTACTAAGAATCTATCTGAGAGCGCTGAACATAACATTCCCTATGGCCTGGACGGCGGCCATTGCAGTGGTGCTTCACGCTCCCATTAACTTTTTAGTTGTGGAGTTCCTCAACATGGGAATCGCAGGGGTTGCTCTGGCCGCCGCCTGGACGAATCTCAATCTTGTTATATCATTGCTATGCTACGTCTATTTGTCCGGAGTCTATAAAAAGACCTGGGAAGGAGGAGTTAGAACGGATCGTGTAACAGGGTGGGCACAGTTGCTGAAACTGGCCATACCGAGCTGCGTGTCGGTGTGCTTGGAGTGGTGGTGGTACGAGTTAAACAACATTCTCTTCGGTCTCCTTATAAACCCGATGGCCACGGTTGCTTCCATGGGTATCCTAATCCAGACCACCTCGCTGCTTTACATCTTTACTTCGTCTCTGAGCGTGGGAGTCTCGACAAGGGTGGGCAACGAGTTAGGCGCCAACAGGCCCGGCGGGGCACGCAGGGCCATGATAGTCGCCGTTAAGTGCGCTTCTGTCTTGGGGTTGATGGCCATGAGCTTCGCAAACAGCATACGCTACAGCTGGGCCAAATTGTTCACCAATGACCCCGATATCTTGAGGCTCACGTCCATGGCAATGCCTATCTTAGGCCTCTGCGAACTGGGCAACTGTCCGCAGACAACAGGGTGCGGTGTTTTGAGAGGAAGCGCTCGCCCTACGCTGGGAGCCAACATCAATTTGGGCTCCTTCTATCTCATCGGCATGCCTGTTGCTGTGGCTGGTGCATTTGTTTTTCAGATCGGCTTCGTAGGGTTATGGGTTGGGTTGTTGGCTGCACAGGCGTCTTGTTTAGCCTTGATGTTTTACAATTTGTTTCGAACAGATTGGAGTTTGCAAGCGGCGCGGGCAATTCAACTAACCACTACCGCGGGCAATTCAACTAACCACTACCGCGAGCCAGTTTTCTAAACGTACAGATAATTCGCAAGTCACAATGATTTTGAGGGATAACAAAACATTAAACATGGAGACGCAATCTCTTGTTTCAACAATAAAGTAGCAAGCAGATAAGCAATACTATTTACTGTTGTGAATTGTGTGTTATTGATGCGACATGGGTTAGTGACTGATTAATGTTTGTAGATAGTGTTGTCCATTCTGCGTATTGGATATTGGTCTAGTTTATCCATCAAGAAAGGTGGAATCTTTATAAAGGTTTTCTTTTCATGGTGTAAAAATCACCTTTATAAAGGTTTTCTTTTCACGGTGTAAAAATCTGGTACGTGATACATTGTAGGAATATATTATCTGATCATGTTTCTGCCAATGGCTTGTCTAGATTCAATTGGCATTTTCTTGATGGTGTTGGTACTCTTCTAGAATTTGAAACATGTCACGTAATGTTTGTAATGATAAAACATGTATCCCCTAACAAAAGCAAGGGCACGCTTACAAATCAAGGGACAAAATTCTGCACCTTATCTGCTTTAGTTCTGAATGCCTTTCATATTCAATATGAAATAAGTTTTGTCGGTAACATGACGTTTCCCTTAAAAGCTAAGGGACGCAAACAAACAAAAAAACGTTTCCTTTCATTGTCCGTGGGCCAAGAAATTAATAATGCATGTCCTCGTAAGATTCAAATTATTGATCGGTCCTATCATGGATGGGATTTAATACTATATTTAACAAAAATAGTAATTACTATTATAATTAATTTTCAAAAATTAATATGAATTTGATGTATAAATATTCATTTTCATAAGAATTCAGTTTCGATTTTGATTTCTATTTTTTATATTAAAAATTATATTTGCATCATAAAATTTATTGTACATTAAAAATAGTTATCGCACAACTAAAGTGAGTAGTACATAGCAATAAAGACCATCACACAACTTTCATACTCGAATAATATTGATAAGACAATGTTTACATTTTCGTAACTTGATAAGTTCAAAATTGTTATAAGGTTCAAACCATCAATCAACACCTTGTGTCTCTCATCCATCAAATTTTGGAGATGATTTTTCATAGCGAAGAAATTTCTCAACAAAATCCTAAAATAAAAATTACACTTATCTCGATTGTAAATTTCACAATTTTATCTCCCCATTTCATGTAAATGTCATTATTAATTTAATAAGACTTCTTCAACTTACATGCAAATACCATTATTTCTTCTCCACATTATACAAAAATAAACTTCTTCTATTCTAAACTTTTAAAATCACATATAAAAACTTCGAATGATATTCGGAAAGATAAAATGAAATAATAAAGTAAAATGGAAAAGCAAATTTGCTTTGTTTTTAATTCCTTCTGTAAATCATATGCCTCAAGAAGAGAAGTGAAGGTGGAATAAAAACAATTAAAAAAAAGAGAGAAGAAATTGTCCCATTGAATTTGTTTTAGTTGAAGTTGAAATTTGCGATTTAGAAGAGAGGGTTTTTAATCTATTTACTTTTTGTTTTCTCCGCCAAGAAGTGACCGTACGGCCCATAGAAAAGAAGAGGTGCAGGTTGGAGAATATAAAAATAGAATGGAAGAAGCAACTTTTAATTTATTTTGGTAACTAAAAGAAACCGTACAACCAAGAAGAGAAGTGAAAACAAATTAAGAGAATAGATTTTCATTTATTTTACTTGCTTCCAAAGGCCATATGACCGTATGGTGACCCCAGGGCAAGGGTATGAAAAGAAATAAAAAAGAACATATTTGTTTTATTACTTTCAACAGCTAAGGAAAATCGTACGACACCGTACAATTAGAAGAGAAGAGCAGATATATATTTTCTTTAATTTTTTGGTTGCCATCAAGAGTTGTATTACCAAGTGGAAAGGACAGAGAATTTGATTAAAAAAAGAGCAGAATTTTAGTTTTTTTATTCGTTTTCTTCTTCTTGCTAATACGCCATACAACCATACGACCCATTTGGGTGAGGGTTTTAAATAATAATAAATTAAAAAAAAATCAAAATCAGATTTGTATTGTATTGTTTTTTCTCATTGTGGAGATGCCGTACAATTTTAATACAAGCTTGTGGTCTAGAAAATTAAAAATAAAAAAATCAAATTTTTAATTGTCTTTGCCTAAAAAGAGAAAAAGTCCATACAATTTAAAATGATCTTGAAGGGTTTATATTTTGAAAAATAAAATTGCTTATTTTTTACTTTTGGTTTTGCTCAAGGTATAAAGAAGAGTGAGATTTTAAAATTGAAAGGAGATAATTTGAAAAAGTTTTTTGAGGTTCATCTTTATGTAAGGAGAGTCCATACAATAACATTACGAGGTGATTTAATAGGGGAAATGTATTTCGAGAAAAGGTGATTTAGCAATATATTGAAATTTGTATGGGATATTGAAGAGGCAATAGAGCGAATTTGCACAAGTGAAATTATAAGTATAAAAAATAAGAAGATTGAGAATTACACAAATGGATGTATAATCATCCATCCTAAGAGTGGATTAAATCAATAGTGCATTGTAATTTGTAATGTTATAGCAATGGCAAAGATCCTAAATGAAAAGCTTATTTTACCTACCTCAAGTATGCCTATGCGATGAAGCAAAATAGGGATGTTGTTTCACACCGTGATTCAAAGCCCAAACTAAATTCAAACATGGTTGGACCTAGTTAACCTTCTACCACTTAATTAAAGCTTGAAATTTTTAAAAAAATGATAAAGGATTTGAACACAGTAACAAAGCATTCACATGTGCTTTTGGATAGCCCATGTACAGGCACTTTGGTGCATGGAAATGGAAATGAATGCTTTAAAAACCACTCCAATGATTTTGGTGAACATACTACAATGGTTGCTAAGGAACATGCCAAAAAAAACACTATCTATGTTTGAGATATGGATGAGAAATTTATTTTTCTAAAAAAATTACTAAATGAAAAGTATGTTGAATCATTCCTTGGGTCAAAGGATGCTCAACATGGAATAAATATTGAAAGGCACTGGGAAAGTTATATTCTTCAATTCTATGTTGAATTTTTCTTTTATGGTAGGCTAAAAGCTTCAACGATCCACATTTGGATCTATGGTATGAATATGATGATTGCATGGATTTATCAAATTATGATTTCAAAAAAGATACCTTAGCTTAGCCTTGCGATGATGAAAGGTATTTCTAAAGGAGTGATTGAGAACACAAACTACATATAGAGGGTGCTAACCATCCTAAAAGCAGAGAAGGTAATCAATAGATGGATCGACAGTAGTTCAAATTAAGCATAGAATTTCATTAAGATATTTTGTCAAATAGTTTGTAATGAATCAAATGGGTGAAATAGAAGGAAATAAGTAGTTGTCAAAGGAAGTTGAAATTGTCCTCAGCTAAAATGAGGATGAATAAGATTTGTCAAATGTTTTTGGTGTTTTTGTAAAAATGTTGAATCTTGTTTTGTAATTTTCAATTATAAATTTTGTAAGTGCAAACTTGCAATTTTTAATCACGAAAATGCACTATGCCAACTTTGTAAATAACGAGTCATAATTTTATTCAGAGTACAAAGTGTAATTTCACCTTTGCTCTTTTTGAGTCATGCAATTTCTTTTTTTCATTCTTGCACACAGTGCGATTTCACAAATGCACTTTCACATCACTTACGTGGTAAATTTTTGTAAACTCACTTTTGCACCATTTAAAATGCAAAAAAAGTGGTTATACACCACAACCACCTTCTTGCATTATAAATATGAGTATTAGGCTCATTAGAAGGGGACATTTTTTGGAACAGAACTCTGAGACATATTTTTAGAAGGTAAGATTGTATTACAACTCAACAAAGAGTAATACAAAGAAAGAGATTTATAAACTGTGTATTTAGATTCTCTTCACAAATTATGACTATGTATGATTAATTTGTATTCACATATTTAATTTTTAAAATTTTTCATAACTATTACCAATTAAGCTTAATGTCAAAATTGCATAGTATAATTTATTTTTGAATCTATGTCTATTATTTCCATAAATTTTAAATTTTGATGGGGTTTAAGCAATGTTTAAAATGTCATTTTTGGGTAAAAATTGATGACTCTTTGGTTCATTATCAATATTAGAGAATTATCTCAATGTATATTTTGCATTCATAAGGTTGTCATTGTGTCTTTAACAACCATTGAATGAGAAGAGATTTCCAGGAATATAATATTTTTCCTTTTTAGACTATTGTAGTGAATCTCTATATTTAGTCACCTAGAGTCATCCTTTAATTTTTCCAAGATTATGGTGGTAGCTTCTGTGTTAAAATGGCTATAATAATCTCATTCTCTTTTTATTCCTTTATTTTATCTATTTCTCATAATTCCCTTCATTCATCTTATTTCCTTTTTATATCCTTTATGTGCTTTCTGATTAAAAGTATGAAAACCATAATATAATTTTTTTTGTTTTAAATAGATTTTTTCTTCCTTATTCCTTTTTGGATTTTAATAAAGGTAGCTTTGCCTGCTAATAGGAGAGGGACATTCTCCTTGCATTGTTGACTAATGTAAGGACTCAGTTCACATATTATTAACTCAAAATCACTAATATATTCTCCTGATAATTTTTTTGTGTGAACAAATATACAATTTAGTTTTCACATACATTATAATGATTTTGAAGTTAGAAAAAGTTGTAAGAAATCCATAAAAATTAAATGATGTCTTATATTTCTTAAATTATCACAAGTAAAAACTTTATTTAACCTATACAAAAAACATGGGTTAAAAGGCCCCATAGTTTTTATTAACTATTATAAGTATTTATTAATTACCTTAAAAAAACTCCCATATTTTATGTGGATTTTTTAACTTGAATTTATAATGAAATTTAATTTAGTTAAAATTTCATTTATGATGTATAAAATTAATTCAATCCTTTTACCATATTTTATACAAACATTACTATGTATCCATCTTCGTATTAGATTTTTGAGATAAGTGACTACATTCTAAACATTTCATGTTGGGCATGTTAATCCCTCTCTATTCAAATATGGAGGGCTTAGCATTCATAGTTGGTTTTCATTAGTCTCCCTTTCAGGGGATAAAACCTTTCAATAAATACATTACTCAAAAAAATTGAGGTACCTACATTTGAAATATTTTCCAAAATCTTAAATCTAAAAGAAAAATACTATATTTTTCCTTTTTTTTTTAAAATTCTCCACATTGAAAATGGACCTCATAGCATACTTGTATGATCATGATAGTGCCAAATATTTTACGATTCACTTTCATGTCCTAAAAACTATCTACATGGATAGGGTAAAGACAAATTTTTTAATCAGTAATAAGGGTCTCAATATCCATATTGTAGGTGATCATGGTATGTTTTTCATCTAGCTTAACCTTCATGGTAGAGATCTTATGGGAGATCAACTTAAGAAAAGGGGATATAATAGATGCTTTAGATGTGTCCTATGTAGGGATCATGAGGATACTTTTCCTCACCGATTATTTTCATGTCCCTTCATTATTGAGTTGTGAAATTTTTTGGTGAATCTTTTGGGCATCTCATGGATTGGAATTTCATCATTGATGTAACCCCTTTGGAATTGGAGACACATTTTCTCATTTTATGTCTTTTCTAATCAGATTAATTGGGCTGGGGTTTCTTTCATCTTCTATAACATGTGAGAAGAGTGAAATGCTAGAATTTTCAAGCATAGAGATACCGATTATGTTTGGATTTGACAACACACTCTTAATAATTTTTGGGATTCTAGATTTTTATCCTATCCAAGAAGGCATTTTTTTAGGTCCTTTGATTGAATCTAGACCAACATGGGATTGATCCTAGGCTATCAGTATCCTAATAATGGATCAGACCTCTAGAGAAGTCTGACATCTTTCTGTATCTATCACCTAAACTAAACTCTAACTAAGATATTTGAGATAGAAATGGGTAACAAAGCATGAAAACATGTAAAGGAGGTGATGAACCAGTAATTTGATTATTCATCCACTCTACCTGAACTTCTAATAAACACTAATGAGATTTGATCTACAACTCAAAATGGCTTTATATGCATTAGTATTTCATGGAAAGGTTCACTAAATGGTCAAAACCTAAGGGAATTGATGGGGAGGCCTGGTTCAAGGCACTAGTCAGTCAATATATCCACTTGTTAGCTTTAATTAAAATGACATTAGACACTAGACATGACCTGCAAAATAATATAATCTAGTACCTAGGTGATATTCAAGATTTGACAAGAGATAGATTTATACCATGTATTCAAGTCAATATAACATTAACGCACTATACCAAAATCATGAAATCTAGAAAATAATCCTTTATTTATCTCAAGAGGTAATAAAGATCAAATTTGGGCAGAGTCTAGTCATGCCCAAGAGAGGGAATATCAAGTTGTTTCTTAGGCTTAGAGCCTTGTATTTATATAAAAAAATGGAAAGAGGGGGAATTTTGCATTGGAAACAACACAACCAATTCTGATGGATTAAGTACCAGTTTGAGGATGCTTACTCATGACCTCATCAATAAAGAACAAATTTTAAAGCTTCTAAAAAAGAATTAAATTCTTTGTGATCTTTATCTGGCCACCAGTTTATCATTTTCGGACCCCATGAT